>CAUYRH010001423.1:0-18657 GCA_963574655.1 Perodicticus potto
AGCCTAACAAAAGCATACACTGGGGGAAAGATTCCCTACTTAACAAATGGTGCTAGGAGAACTGGCTAGCAAGCTGTAGAAGACTGAAACTGTACCCTCACTTTTCACCACTCACAAAACTTGATTCTCACTGGATAAAAGATTTAAACTTAAAATATGAAACTAAAAAATAGTAGAAGAGAGTGCAGAGAAAACACTTGAAGAAATCAGCCTGGGAGAATATTTTATGAGGAGGACCCCTCTGGGCAATTGAAGCAACACCAAAAATACATTACTGAGATCTGATCAAACTAAAAAGCTTCTGCACAGCCAAGAGCATAGTAAGTAAAGCAAACGGACAACCTTCAGAATGGGGGAAGATTTTTGCAGGTCATGCTTCTGACAACAAAGGTCTGATAACTAGAATCTACAGAGAACTTAAAGTAATCAATAGGAAAAGAACAAAAAATCCCATTTCTATGTGGGCAAGAGACTTGAACAGAAACTTCTCTAATGAAGACAGGCACATTGCCTATAAGCACATGAAAAAATGCTCATCATCCTTAATCAGCAGAGAAATGCAAATCAAAACCACTTTGAGATATCTTCTAACTCCAGTAAGATTAGCCCATACACAATATCCCAAAACCATAGATGTTGGTGTGGATGTGGAGAAAAGGGCACACTTCTACACTGCTGGTGGGAATGCAAGTTAATATGATCTTTTTGGAAAGAAGTTTGGAGAACACTCAAGGAACTAAAAGGAGACCTATCATTCAATCCTGCAATTTCTTACTAGGTATATATTCAAATGATCAAAAATCATTTTACAACAAAGACATTTGCACCAGAATGTTTATTGCAGCCCAATTCATAATAGCCAAGACATGGAAACAGCCTGAGTGCCCATCGACCCATGGATGGATTAACAAATTGTGGTATATGTACACCATGGAATACTATGCAGCCATAAAAATAAGGGGACTTCACATCTTTTATGTTTACCTGGATGGAGCTGGAACATAACTCTTCTTAGTAAAGTGTCTCAAGAATGTAAAAAAAGTATCCAATGTACTCAATACTACTATGAAATCAATATATAATCATCAACACACTCATAGGAATGGGAAAACATAACGATAGTCCAGAAAGTAGAAAGGAAGAGGAGAGAGGGGGAGGGGAGAGGGAGGCCTGGGGGAGGGAGGGTATTGGGGGAGGATCTCACCTAATGTGCATGATGCAATGGTACATTTCAAAGCTATTAAGGAAAGAGTATAATTGTCTTACCACAACAAATAAGTAAGTGAGGTTTTGGATGTGTTAATCAGTTTGATGTAAGCATTTCACATTGTATATCAAATCAGTACACTGAACCCCATAAATGCATCTATGTACACAGTTATGATTTAATAAAAAAAATATATGGACAGTTATGTGTCACTTGATGGAGACACAGTTTGATACAATGTCACTAGGTGGTAAGAATTTGTCAGTTCCATTATACTCCTACAGACCACTGTCACATACGCAGTCCCTTGTTGACCAAGATGTGATACGTCACATGACTGTAATACACCTTTATGTAATATGTACATGTGTCCCTTATATAAAAATAATCACTGAAAATGGCCACTGGGAAATAGTTCCCCCATCCAGTGCCCTGGCAACCAGGAGCCAGTCTGTTCTGTCCCTACAGCGTCCATCCCGCTTCCCTCTCCCGTTTCTCACTCCCATCTGAAGCTGGCAGTGCTGCGGGAGATGAGCAGAAATGCCCCGTGCACTGAAGAGGATGGATGAAGTTCGTCAGCTGCTCCCTGCTCACTGAAGAGCTTCCCGCCGGCCCTGTCTTATCTTTTATTCCAGAGTCTGAGGCCCAAGGATAACAGGTTCTGTAAACCTGATTTTGCACTTTCCTTCTGAAATACAGCTGAGTCCTGTGGACTGCAGACACAGCACTCGCAGTAGAGACGGCACAGAACACAGGGCTCAGAACGTGGGCTCCAGAACAAGACAGCTTGCCTGTGCTGCTCAACCCTCCCCCTTCCTATTCATTTGACCTTGGCTTAGTCAGTTAACTCTCCATGCTTCTGTTTCCTCATTGTACATTTCTTCCTTTGTACACACATGATGTGTTGTTTTGAGAAATAAATGTGAAAAGCATTAAAAAAAAAAAAAAAGAACATCACCTGCAGTTAGTCGTATGTAGGTCTCAATTGTCACATTATTTCTCCAAGATTGAAGAATGCATTTAAGGGCACAGATACAACACCCGGCAGGGAACAGAGAGGCCACTTCAAAACCACCTATCCAAGCCCGGGCACGGCCGCCTACCAGGGCCTGCTGCAGACAACATTTGGAATCCTCAGCTTCACAGGATCCTAGGCAGAGGGGAGCCACCTCAACTATCGTCCCTATCTAAACTGGGACTGTATTTCTGTTTATTTGAACCTGCTGCTTAAAGGGAAGAGAGAAGTTAGAGAAGAAAAGAAAACAACTACTGATTGATACTTCTTGTGAGGACCGACCCCAGAGGGCAAAAAGGAGGTGAAGCCAACTTGGGCCTTGCCTCCCTGCCTTCCTAATCTTGCCTCTGAACAGGCTCCACGGGATCCTTGGAGTGTATTTATGATGTTGTACATTGAACATTATTGTGGAGTCTGAAATATTAATTCGGTGCATTTCCCTGAGGCTGAAATCTCACTGTCTTGGGTCTAGTCCCACGTACCTTAGATAAGCTATTTAACTGCTCAGTTTCTTCATCTGTGAAACAGGGATAATCATAGCAGGACCGGTGCCATCAAAGTGTTGGATTAAATGAGATGACCCAAGTAATGAACTTTTCTCCGAGCTGGCACAGAGCAGGGTGACCTCTCAGTGGTTATTTTATGTATATAGCACCCACAGATGATATCTGCGTAGACACGGAAGGGGAATGATGACCATGATGCTGTTTTGTTGGTCTGCCCACCTTTCCAAGTACTAAAACCTTCTTTTTAGGTAACTAAACTTACATATAAAATGTATCCACTCCTATTTAACATGCCTCTGAAACCAGAATGTTAAAATTCTGACAATATTTTTCTAGGCCTAATGTGAAAGTAGAGGTCTTGTGTGCTTTTAATGTTTTGCTCAGTTTCTTTGCTTATTGTCAATGACCAATAAGAATTTAAAGTCTGGGCTTTCACACACGGGTTCCAGAAATTAGGTTTCAGTGTGTCATCGGTTCTCCCAGGAAGAGGGCCAGAAATGAACATCAAACAGTAAAGTTATATCTTGCATGTTTAATTGCTTACATGTTTACCAAAATTACTCTTTTTATGCTGACAAAATTCCTGATCCTCTCTTCTACCAATGTTTCAGAAGCATTTTCATTGTGGCAACTCCAATGATGTCTTAAATTCCTGGTTCCATTTCCCCTACCTCAGTGCTCTTCTGGATTTGATTCTTTTGTATTCTCTGATACTTTCCACACAGCTGATCTTCTTGTTTGGAAGCACAACACACGGCTGGGATTTTGCCTTTATACATGCCGGAGCTGGCAGAATTTCCTAGGTGCTCGTCTTCCCATTTCTCCAAACATAATGACAGGACCATCCAAGGGTCCAATAATTCTGGGGCCAAAATCATACCACCAAGAGAACAGCTCTATGAACTCACTCTTTTACAAAGTACGGTTCCTCTGCAACAGGCCTTCAGGTCATATTTGTGGAATGATTCACAAAGGGAAAGAATCTTCTGGCCTCATGAAACCATCATTTTCCCACAGTTCACTGAGGTGTGGTATGATTCACATAGCCTAAAAAGATAAAACAATTAATAATGTATTATTCCTCTTGGAAAACTGTACCCTCTAAGTAAATGTAGTTCAAAATATATTTTAAAGGTGATATTAATGGTCATTCTTATTTATGCTGGGTCTCTGAATTTCTTCTAACCTTACAGATACTCCACTTGCTGCTTGAAAGTCAAAGAATGTCGGTCTTTGAATTTTATGGCATCTAATTTATAAGAACTGGACCCATCCATCAAAGGGTAGGCCAAAAAATCTGTATGTTACCCCATGTAAATTAAACCTCATTTTTAAAATGGGGGAAAAGGGGGATGCTCCAAATCAATTAATTTAAAATTTCTTGGTGGTGGAGATTAGACATGGATTTTTTCCCTAAAACTCTCCAGGAGACTCTGATGTCCAGCCAGTGGGAGGAATTACTACCCTGTGATGGAGAAACACTGAGGATAGTTTCGGTTCAGGGTTTGGGCACTTCTGCGATATCTGGGCATGTGTGTCTCCTAGTGCTGAACTCCTACCCTCCACCTCAAGCAGGACGCTACAAAAGTCTCAACACTGCCAGGCCCGACCCTGCCCCGCTGAGACCTTTTAGAACTTGCATTAAATATGAGTTTGTGAAGGGCATTTAGGAAGTGCCAGTGACCTCAGACTCTCTTCTCTCACTGCACACATGGATACTTGCCTTCTTGCAAGACAGAAAAAAAGGCACAAAAGTGTTGCAGTTAGTCAGACAGGAGTAAAATTATTATTTGAATTACAGCATAATGAGTTTGAATCTTTCCCTCTTGCTTGCCCTCTCCCTGTTCTTGTCAGCCACAGAAGCATTTCTCCGTGACACACTTCAATCCAGGAAGGAACTGTAGGTCTCACTCAGGAAGGAATGGACACGTCCACCACAGACCACGCAGAGCAGGGCTGGCCGCTTCTGGGCCAACCCGGAAACCAGAAGGGTGGCTTGCACCACCGGGAGTGTGGGATGGCTTGCATCTCTTCCCTCCATCATGCATTTTATACTCTACTGGTGGAAAGGTTTTTGGAAAATGCCATTATTATCCTATCCCCTTGATCAGTATATTCCCGTGGAACTGTCATTTTCGTGATAAAATGCAGCCTCCACAGCTCACGCCTAACTGGCCTCACTCCGTGGGCCTGCGGATGCTCCGTCCAGCCTCACTTCCAGCTATCCATCTGCGCTCCTCATGCTGCTCCCAGGAACGTTCTTCCCTTTCCCACCCTGCTCCTTATCCCTGGAACACCCTCTCTCCAAACCTCACTTCTCTCTCTCACCTTGCTGCCTCTGACCACCTCAGTGTGGTATGACCTTTTCCTTTCCTGAAAGTTTAAGACAGTGTTCCCGCTAGGCTGAGAAGGGCCTTCAGACCCACACAGATCCACTTGAAAATCCCATGACCTTCACAAGTTCCTTCATTTGTTTGAATCTAAAAAAGGAATGGAATGGTAATCCCCCAGAGGACTGCTGTAAGACCGCTATGAGATCACATGTGAAAGCACTTAGGGGATCAATACATATTTTCCTTCCCTTTACCGCTCACACAGCATCGCTTTCCATTGCGGGTTTCTGAGAGCACGTCCTGCTGTCTGTGTAAAAGCACAGGGTCCTTGAACGCCAGAGTCTTTTCTTAAACTTATTTGAATACTCTCTAATGCTAAGAAGAGTGCTTGCATGTAGAAAGTACTCTATAAATATTCTTGAAGGCTGCATAAACAGATAAATGAATTTTCTGACCCTCTGTTGGATAAAATATAATGGCATGAAGAGGGAGCTGAAGGGGAGAGCTAGTTTACTTAAAATATATTGCCTGGACGGATTGTTATAACAACATTAATGGTAATTATGGAAAAGGCATTAAATAACTTACCCCATTTAGGCTTCCTGGGCATAGACATGAAGATTTTGACTTCATGAAAAATTGTTGAGTGTTCCATATAACAGCCAAGAGGTGCTTAGGAGCACACAAAAATAAATTCATTGACATTTGATGTCCTCACACTTGCAATGTAAAGAATAAAACAGGCTCTTGTAGTTTCCTTTTTTAAAACATCCTTTTAATAAACTGCCCACTACTGTGTCGTCCAGATGGCTGTTTGGTATATCAATGTAGAAGGATGCTTTAAGTTCCATGAAGATAGGGACGAAGCACACAGAGGGGTGCTTTATGGACATCCAGGCAGCACTAGTGCCTCTTTTCACAATAGGAACAAAAAAACCCTTTTCTTAAAGATTCTGTATATAGAAAGGTTATTGCTTCATTATGAGGGGAGCTGTTTGGAAAAAAGACACTGCCAGGGAGTTTCTATTCTTTTGGAGGAGACATCTTTGTCCTTTCTCAAAAGAGAAAGAAAAATGAACTAGATGTGATGCTTTCAAGTGTTTAATGCCAATGCTGCCAAAAAGCGCTCATAGTCTTATTAGATGGCACAAGAGCCGGGTCGGTTTTATATGGAAAGATAGGAACCAGCCACTTACTGATGTTTAAGATCCATCAAGAGTTGCAGGTAAATTGAGACTCTTGACAGATGACCTTGAAACAAAACAGTGCAATATGGTATTTCTCTACCACCGAAAAAAGACATTTTTGACAGCCAAGAAATAGTGTCCAGATCTTGGAGTCATTTTTTTTTCCTCTTAGAGGCATTTGAAATATAAGACTCAGGAGAGAGGTCACTAGGCTCTTTAAGAGCTTAAGGTAATATAAAGATCCTACAGATAAACAATGACTTCTAATCATTCCATTTTTAAGGGAAAATATCTGATAAGATTTGCTGAGAATTAAATTTAGAGCATGGTCTAACAAATGTTTTGCAATTTCAAAAGGAAATATATTTATTCAGCTTGGACCTTGATTGCCATATCTACTACCAATGGAAAAATATAGGTTCACATAAAAAGTAGTTGATATAAATGCATAATAATAGTATCATAGTTATTTTTCCAGATAGTATAATCTTTTGGGTAATAAGTATGACCAAAATTAGACAATTCTGCATTTTATTAGCACCTTCAGGCCTGAATTAATCTTTCAGGTCTCATGAAGCCATTTTAAAAGAGGAAAAAAAATCACTTTTCTTGTTAATAGTATGATATCATAGCTAGTGGGTAATCAATTACATACGATTTTTTTTTCTAATAGATTAGATTTCTAGCAAGAAGGAAATTGAGGGAAAACAAAAGAATGAAATTCTTGAACCTATCAGTCACACCAAGACATAAAACATTTAACAGAAACAATTTATAAACATTAATGTTATTGTTACCCTCCTCACCAAATATGAATATTAATGCTAGAGTTCTTTTCTAGTTTCTTTCTGACCTAAGTCTGACTATGAAACATAAATGAAGAAAAATTCTTACAATTAGTTATTTTGCTGTCTTATGGGAAGAAAGCTTTTGCTGACATCATATCTGAATGGACACCTTTCGCATTGTAAACTATGCTTCTGGAAATTTTTTTGGCCTCATAATGTGCAAACAAGGTAGACTTAGTGAAAAGACAGAGAATACAAAATGGGAATTCATATCTTAATGTGTGCTCTCTTTCATCTTTTTCTTTAGTCATGCTCTATTTCTCATTTTGAGTCATATCACTTTCCTAATCGATAACAGTGCAGGTGGAAGGATTTTTAAAAAAATGTTACACTCAAAACTGATCAAAATGTATTACTCTTTGTCTCACCCTAATTATCCTAAATCAACACATTTGTCTAGAAGTTTTCTTTTCTTTACTTTTCCACTTTTAATGTCCCAGATACTCTCTAATTGCTTCCATATTGTAAAGAATGTGAATATTGTCATGACAACTCAGAGGAAACTTTGCCACCAGAAGTTATTCAACATACAATGAAATACTGTTGGGCTTTCTAGTGTTAGTTGAGATTACAAAAATGTGCTTTGTGACTCCCACTTCAACCTAGATCAAAGTATTTTGGACTAATTCGTCTGCTTACATCAGGAAAAAGCGTTTGCTTTTAATCTTTGTGTGGGTTTCGCTGAACGTATTTTAGTTCTAGTGATGGTATGTTGAAAGAAAGCAATAAAACCTAATTACTTGTCATGGATGGGGAAGGTAGTAAACCTTCAATGGGCTAAGCGTGTAGTCTGGCTTAAAGGATACGCGGCTTCAAAAACAGATACGAAGATTTATAAAAATGTATGAGGCTGAAATATAGAATCTAGATTTGCACCTTGGGTGATAAAACTATAAAGCAAAGCAGGTGGGCAGCCCTTAAAAAGATCAGGCTGAGCGGGTACTTTCGCCGGTTAGTAATGCCTCTGCTGAGACAGTTCACCAGGAGAGGCCCTGGAGACCTGGAGGTTGTTAAAAGGGTTTTGTCTTATAATAAATTGTTAAACTACGCATTCATTTAGCCTCCTCTATTTGCATTTTATTTTACAATAAAGTGTTTTGAAAAAATGGTAAGGCTGTGTAGCTTCAGGTTCTCAGCATAACTCTGCAGGCTATTTATAATCTGGAGGAGGTTGCTTCAGCAATGACTGTTCTTTGCATATGTTGTAGACAAAGAGCTAGAGATCAAAGAGAAAGATTGAGAAGAAATGCCATCAAGGAAAGGAAAAACAACAATTTGAAAGGAAAATTTTAATTTAGGATTGTCTTTAAATCATTATTAAAATATTTGGTATAATAATGATACTTTTTTCAAAGAGATATATGGTGAAATACTTATAAATTAAATGGTATCATATCTGAGATTTGCTTGAAAACAATCTAGTGGGGATATATATGTATGCAATTGAAATACTATCTAGCCTTAAAAAAGAAGGACATCCTGTTATTTGCAACATGGATGGAGTTGGAGGACATTATGTTAAGTTAAATAATCCAGGCACCGAGAGATAAATATCACATAATCTCACTGAAATCTTAAAAAGTTGAACTTACAAGTAGAAAGGAGAATGATGAACTGGACCTTGTGTGTGTGTGTAGGGGGGGGGGAATTGGAAAGATGTTGGTCTTTCCAAAGGATACACAATTTAAAATAAAAAAAAACACAACCTCGGAGGTATAGGTGGAACCAGAGTGCCCCTATGTTGATGATTGTCGAAGCTGTGTGATACACGGGAGTTCATCATATGTTTGTATACATCAGAACACATCCATAATAAAGTTTTTAAAGTAAAATAAATTCTAAAATATACTGTACTTTTAAAATTGCCTTAGGATACTATAGTCCACATGGGATTTGCAGCATCCCAGTCAAGTTTGTAAGCCTGGTTGAGACTATTTGTGAAAATTCTAACAAGACTGTCATGGAGATCAGTCCTTCATGTGGGACTAGTTCATTGCATATTAATGGTTTAATATAATTACAATCAAATGGTCTTAAAACTGAAATAAAACAAAATATGGGCGTGTTTTCAGTCTTGGGCATTCAGAGACTCCCAGTGTTATCTTAACCCAAAATGTGGAGAGAAAGGAGACTGAGGAAAGAGGATTGTACAGTCAAATGGAGTAGAGAATGGTTCATTCCTTAACTGATTCATGGGGAAAACACCAGAGGATAGCAACTGTTTCCAAGCAAGTATTGCTATTTTTGCCCTTTTTTCTTCTCAAGGTATATCTCAACTACGGAAAGGGAGCTAGTTTGTTTACTCTAACATATGTGTCACTTTTTAAACATAAAATGTTAAAGCTACATACCATGGAATATTATGTAGCCCTAAAAAATATGGAGACTTTACCTCTTCTATGTTTACATGGATGGAGCTGGATCATAGATCATATTCTTCTTAATAAAGTATCTCGAGAATGGAAAAATATTACCCAATGTACTCAATACTATTATGAAATCAATATATAACCAATTCATACAAAAGATAAAACACAAATAGCCCAGAAAGAAGGAGAGAAGAGGAGGCTGAGGGGAGGGGAGGGGGTTTGGTGGGTGGAGGGAGGGTCATCGGTGGTACCTCACCTACTGTGCATATTGCCAGGGTACATGTCAAATATGTTGATAGTAGAGTATAAATGACAAAACACAACAATTAAATAAGTGAGGTGAATGCTATGTTAAACAGTTTGATGTAAACATTCCAAATTGTATATAAAATCCGCACATTGTGCCCCATAAATGCAGTAATGTACACAGTTATGATCTAATAAAAAAGTTAATGCTCCATATACGTGTATTATCACTCACAATCTTACATTCCTTCTATTAAAATTTTGTTAATTCATGAGCTAACAGTTCATGTGTGTTCTCGCATGTGTGTGTGTATATGTGTGTAGGAATATATAAAATACATTTTTCTGGACAATTTGAGAGTTTTGTGTGTACATCATGCTCTTTACCTTTAAATCTTTAATGTATATCTCATAATACTACAGATACTTTTACATATTTAACAGTACATATAATGTTTGACTTCAGTAAATATAACAATGAAAAATGCTTTTACCTAGTCCATTATCCATGTCAATTTTGTCCATTAACATAACATCATCTTTATAGAATTTTTTTTCCTCCCACTGTGGGGTGCATTCTATGATCAAATATTGCATTTAGTTATTAATCTTTCTTTGGAATATTTCCACGGGCTTTTTTTGTCTTCCCTGACATTGATATTTTTGAAGTATACAAAATTTTGCAACAGTCTTCATTTGGAATTGTTAGATATTTCCTCATGATTTAATTCAAGTTACACTCCACTGGCTGGAACCACATAAGCAATGAAGTGTATTTTTCAATGTATCATATCTAGAAGTAGACGATGTCTATTTGCCCATCACTGGTGATGTTGATTTTGATGACATGGTCAAAGTATTGTACTATTTGTTTACTAGATAGTTGTTATGTTTTCCTTGTGACTAGTACTCAAGCTGGGGACTGGTGGACATTTCTGCTATATTTAGCATTTGTTGATGAGCACAGGATTTGAACGGTATAGGATTTGTTTTCAGTTCTCACCCCATCACATCTCCGACAGAGACTGAAGGTATGTAATCCGATACTGTGCTTATAAATTACCTGGATTAGTTCTCTTCCTCCTGCTTTGCATAGTTATGGCATTCATTCAAAATATAATTGTGTTTGCTCATTGCAGTTTGGTTTTAGTTTTAGGTTACTCCTTCTAATCCTGGTTGATTTAACTTAATTTTAATTTGTAGAACATGAATATACTTCCAAAAGTCAAAACTATGCCAAAAGGTATGAAGAGAGAAGTGAAACTCCCTTCTGTGTCCCTTCCAATTCCCCCATTGCTGGTGATCAACTTCATTACCTTCATAGCCTTAATAGTCATTAAACAACATGACCTCTCTAGCACCTTTCCTCTCTTCTCCTCCTCTCTGGCTCCTCTTCTCCCTCTCCCTCCCCCTCCCCCTTCCCCTCTCCTTTCCCTCTCCCCTCCCCACTTCTCCCCTCCCTTCTCCTCTTCTCTTTATTTATTTTTTTTTTTTTGAGACAGAGTTTTCCTATGTTTTCCTAGGCTGACATAGCTCACAGCAACCTCAAAATCCTGGGCTCAAATGATCTTCTTGCTCAGCCTCTAAAAGGCTGGAACTACAGGCGTCCACCACAATGCCTGGCTAGGTTTTTTATTTTTACTAGAGATGGGTCTTACTCTTGCTCAGGCTGGTCTTGAACCCCCGGGCTCAAGCAATCCACCTGCCTTGGCCTCCCAGAGTGCTTAGGGTTATAGGCAGGCACACTGTTCCCAGCCACTGGGCCTTAATTTCCTTGTGGAGAATTTGGAAAATATGTACAGTTTTTATGGCACAGTCCTTGACACATACTGGGTTACCAATAAATGTTGAGAAGAATCACTGTTAATAATAGAATCTACCAATATGGGCACACAATCTTGTATATAAGGGAGAGGCTTTTTTCTTATGTTGCTGTAGAACTTGGACCAAAAAAGGTATGGAAGAGGAGCCAAATTGGACCAGCTCAAGGCTTCACCAATCCTTGAGCTAGATTTGGGAGCTGCAGTCAGACCATGCTATATATTTGTGTGTCTAATGATCCATTTATGGGATCCTGAATATTCATTCCCCAGGTGGATTCAGGCCTTCTTATTTGTCTGTTTCCATTGGTATTACACAAGGTTGGCAACCCAAGAACTCCTTGAGATTTTTACCATGAATACTGAAAGGAATGAACCGGTAGACATGTCTGGTAGTAGCAGGCACAATCTGGGCCAGTGTGGGTACAGTGAGGGGGCAGATTCTCTTACCCCAAAGTCTGCCCGTTGTACAGGTCACGCATTAATTGACCACTTGACATACCACAAAAAATGTGTCTATTCCTTTGAATTTTTTTCTTTACCTTGTAAGGGTATTGTTGCAGCAGCTATTCCAATGGAAAAAAATATGTCTACATTTAGATGTCGATATTTTAGGTGGGTCATGAAATTAAATTTCTCTTTAAGAGCGAGCATATGTTGATAGTGCATGGCAGAGCTGTGTGTGCGCTGAGTGTGGTGAGGGAGAAGGGAAAGAGGCCTTCTGTCTTTTAAATGCATATTCATGGGGAAACTCAGAGAGTTATTTGAGAAAAGTTTCGTTTATATATTTGATTCTTGATAATTAAAGCAAATCGACTGAAAGAGAACCATTAGCTTCACAGTTTCATTTGTAGTTTAATGCTGTTAACACATGGCGACTAATGTGTGTTACGTATTGTTTAGCATTTATTTTCAGTTTTTTTTTATTTTAAAGGCAGGAGGTATCATTTATTTTGATTAAAAAATTATCTTGAGTTTTTTTTTTTTTTTTTTTGAGACAGGGTCTCACTATGTCACCCTGGGTAGAGTCCTGGGGCATTACAGCTGACAGCAACCTCAAACTCTTGGGCTTAAGCAAGTCTCTTGCCTCAGCCTCCCAAGTAGCTGGGACTACAGGTGTCTGCCACCCAGCCTGACTATCTTTTTGTTGTAGTTGTCATTGTTGTTTGGCAGGCCTGGGCCGGGTTCAAATCTGCCAGCTCCGATGTATGTGGCTGGTGCTCTAGCCACTGAGCTACAGGCATGGAGCCTACCTTGAGTTTTTGGATTAAACAATGATTCCCCTTTCTTCAGCTTTCAATTTTGCATATATTTGATATCTGCCATTAACTGTACTTACAGTTTTTTATTAAATTTTTTTTAGTTTTAAACTAGTTTATATTGTGGTAATACATGCTTATCGTTAAAAAGCTCAAAGAATAAGAAAGTGTTTAAACTGAAAAGCATACATACACCTCTCACCACAGTCTTACTCCTAAAAGTCATCACTGTTCATAATTACTTGTGTGTCTTTCCAGAAATAATAATATATATGCATTTTCCTTTAAAATAAGAATATCGAACCATGCATATAATGCCACCATAAAACTAAAAATTTTCATTTAATACTTATCTTGAATATCTTTTCATATCTGTGATATACGGTGTGTCCATAAAGTTTGAGTGCAATTTAAAATACTTGACTATTTTAAATTGCACATAAATTTTATGCCTGCCCTGCGTAGCGATAGCCTTATAAGAAAACCCAAACCAACAAAAAACTCAAGACCTTTCTTTGAACAAGTAGTATTGGAACTATTAAGTATCTGTATATAAAATAACACCAAAAAAAAAAAAAAAAAAAAACCAAAACATGACTCCTCCTATTACTATATGAAAAATTAGCTTAAGATTAATCATAGACTTATATGTAAAAGGCAAAATAATAAAATTTCTAAAGAAAGCATAGGAATGTATCTAAGTGAATTTGGAATAGATATCTCCCTTAAAAAGGCACATAAAAGATTGATAAACATAATTAACTAAAATCAAAAGTTTCTATTAATTAAAAAGCATTATTGGGAATGAAGAGTTAATCCACAGAGTGAGAGAAAATATTCACAATTAGCCAAAGCACTAATTTCCAACAAATGTAAAGTAGCATAATAATAGTAAATCCATAATAAATAGTTAGCTCCTCACATATGCACCTCAAATTTTGAAAAATAGGTAAAAAGCTTGAGTAGGCACTTTGCAAAGAGGTTATTCAAATGACCAATGACAATAAGGAAGGGACACCCCATTATTAATCATCACAAAAAGCAAACAGACTGAGAACAAAAAACCAATGGCATGGAATGAAAGCTCATATTCATAGCATCTGGAACACTCACACATCCATGGCGTGAATGCGTCCATTTGTATTAACACTTCGAAAAACTGTTGGTACATATCTGCTAATGCTAAAAATGTAAGAATAACCTGTGGCTCAGCATTTCTTTCACTAAGGATAGACAGAAGAGAAAAAAATTAATTATGAATAGAATAAATAATAAATATTATATTTGAAAAACTAGATAAAAGATATGTATAATAATAGCGATAACAATGGTATTCTCAATATCCCAAGGGTCCATCAGCAGTACAGCAGATAAATAATTTCATTATAGTAATATAATGGGACTTTACACAATAATCAAAATAAAATATCCCTCACTACAATAGCATGGATGACTACACAGTCAAATAATAGGGAAAAGGCCAGACACAAAGCATACATTCTCTGTCACTCCATAATATTTAAGTAAGAACAAAAATATTCTGTGATAAACATGAGAAGAATGGTTAATACTGGATGAGGGTTCTTAACTGAAAGGTGCACAAGGAAACTTTCTAAGGTGTCAAACTGTTTCTGAAACTGAAGTTGAATCATGGCTTTGTAGGTGTATACGTTTGTAAAGATTCATTGAGTTATGCATTTACAATTTGTATATTTCACTGCATGTATGCTCTCTGTCAATAAAAAGGTTAAATTAAAAGACAGGGCTATAGAGCCATCAGGGGTTTTCCTTCAGGAGGTTGCCTTTGTGCTTCTTGACTGAGTCAATGAGAAGGACTCACCCGTGTTTGGAATGATCTTGGTGTTTCAATAGAATTTAAATGTCACGCTTCTTTCTGGCCAGACCCCCTTGAGTCACTGGTTATGCATTCATTGGAGTTCTTAAATCAAAATTTTATTAAACTCTTAGAAATTAAAATCTCATATTTGAGTTTTGGACTTTTTGGATCCTTTGAGGGGCTAGTTTAAAAGATGTATATGCCCCTTGGGCTAGTAAACTGTGGCTCTAAAGGAATGCCATTAAAATGCACCTGTAACTTGGTGCCTGACAAGTTGCATGTTACTTACCCAGTAGAGAGTTATGAGTACACTCCTATCACAGCAAAGGGTTTTGGGCTATTTGCTTTTATATTTATTTTTATCTGGATTTCTTTCTGAAGGTACAGTTCTTAAAATACACAGCCTTGCATGTGTACGCAAATGTACATAAACACCAAACACGAACACTTTATTTCTTAGTTTCCAAGGACCTCATGTATTTCTTCAAATGCATTTAGTTTGGAGCTGAGTTAGATAATTATATTTTACTGGAATTAAATTTAAAGTCCATTTTAAAGAAGGCTTGGGCTTTATGTGCAAAGTAGGCTATTACCAGGAAAGAAGTGACATTGTGGTTACTGCTGCTCTAGAGGCGAAATAATCTGGATCGAATCCACCTGGATTTCATTTATTTTTCAGTTTTCACTTACTTGATTTTGTTGACATTTGAGATGTTTCCTTTTTATCATGTACTTAGTCTATTTATACCTGGGCACTGCTGGCCATCTAAATTTCCAAAGAAATTAAAAGAGACAACATTGCTAAGTCTGTCATTCTTCCATTATTTCCAGTCTTATTTACATAGCATATGTTCCCTGGGATAAAAGCATTAAAAGCTGGTTATAGAGAAAGTACAAATGAACACAAATATTGAAATGGAGAGTCCCCAAGGAAATCTAATCAATGGGTAGGAGAGAGAAAAGAAAATCAATGAAGAACAAGAAATCCAGAGGGTAGTAAGGGTAAAGAAGAAGAATATTATAATATTAGCCATCATTATTTCTTTAGTTTTGTATTACAGAACACTTAACTTCATAAAATGTTTTTATCATCATAATCACTGAGTTTGCATAAGGAAAAAGAAGGGATAAAGGAATAACATACACAAAAGAAAGAAGAGAGGAGAGAGGAAGGAGGCAAGAGGGGAGAGGAGGGAAAGAGAAAGCAGACAGGGATAGAGATCAACAAAGTTTCAAAGAAAACTCAACAGAGCAATAGAGCTGAGTCCTGTGCAAGGGGGTGGAGGGGGGTGATCTGTAAAGTCAACAAGGGGCCTCCACCTCAGAAGGATTCCCATGCATGGTTGGATTTCCTGCTTTCTCCTTCTTGACAATCTTAATCATTTTGAATAAGAAACCTAGTATGTTCATTTTACAAATTATATGGGCCCTGCATGTTATATGACTTGTCCTGGGCAGAAAGTTGGCAAAATACATCAGAGTAGAGAGAGAGACCTAGAAGAAATATTTTCTATTTGTACAGGGTCTATAATCACAAGCTGGATTGCTGAATGAAAACGTCCCTCTTTCTGAAATCTAGTTTCTAGGGAAGGGGCAGGGATTATAGTAGGTTGTTGAAAAAAGACCAGCAGGAAATGAGGGAGCTCTAGTATGGATAGAAAAGACCTAGAAGGAGGTCTCAACTTTCATGAAGGAGGCTCAACTTTGTCTTCTACTTCTGATTTGAGATATAGTGCCCCAGATATTTCTATCTGATGTTTTGAGTAGAGGCTGGAGTGGTTTAGATGATGATGGGGATGTTATTATTGTAATCAAAAAGTCTTGCTTAATATTTATTTCTTCTAACCTCTAGTGTCCAAAGAGTAGAGACAAACCTTCCAAATTTCAGCACAAAACCTCTGTTATCTGTTCACGTAAAAGTGCTTGATAGTAGTTCTTAAAATATCCTTACATGCATTAAATATGTTCTCAATAAGCTACTTTCAGAGAGGGGTATGTAATAACTGGTCCATGATAATACCAGTTTCAATTTTTACTTCTGAATGCCTTGTTATGTTTATATTTCATATTATTAAACATCTGTAATCTGAAAGAAAGCGAAAAAGAGAGAGAAAGTGCACTGGATAGTAAGTCCAAACCCAGGAGTAGGGGTGACTGATTTCTTAACTCAATAAGGACAAAATACTCATCCACGAGATATAAAGTTATAGTAATATATCAAAAATAAATATGAAACTTTTAAATAGGTTAAATTACATAATTGGAAACAAAATTAATAGCTTTTTGGCAAGGTACTAACTTATTTAGATTCAGCGTAATAATAATTAAGAGAATGAACTTACAGGATATTCACAAAGAGTTATCTGATCCAAAATCTACTGAAATTGTTTAAAGCTTATATATAAATAAAGGTGGCAACATACCTTTAAACTTCTGAGAGTTATACTGGGAAGCTGCATAAGATATGGAAACCAGTGTAGAGAACTTTCAAATGCAATGTTGAGAATTCTGCTCAGAGGAGAGACAATATTCTGCCCTGAGCTGATGTTCATTTGAATATTTTCCACAAAAAAAAGGATCAAAAGAAAGATACAATTTTCAAGGTTTTAAAGGTTTAGGAAAGATATTTGTAAAAAAAAAAAAAAAAAAGAAAAAAAAATCTGTTAATGTCTGGAGACCAGAACTCTCAAATTGCAAATGTCTACATTTTTGAATTCATAAGAAGAAAGAAGCATTTGAGATAATCATTCACTGAGAGATAAGTTCATAAGCATGAGTAGACTTCTGAAGAATAGAAAACTGATTAAGTTTTCCTTGCCTCTGCTTCCTTTCTTTCTGCCAACAGAAGTTAAGTCTCTGCCTTTGTCCAGGCCAACAATAGCAATGTGGGTTTTATAGCTTTTGTGTTCCTAAGGAGGTGACCTAGTACTTTCTGTTCAAGAAACCCAGGAAGTGAAAACTCACATGAATTGGATTTGTTGTATTTTTTTAGTCTTGATCATGTGGCTCTGCCATTAAAAGAGACTGTTATTATTATTATCATTATTATTATTATTATTATTATTATTTATTGTTGAGGATTCATTGAGGGTACAAGAAACCAGGTTACACTGATTGCATTGTTAGGTAAAGTCGCTCTTACAATCGTGTCTTGCCCCCAAAAGGTGTGGCATGCACCAAGACCCCACCTCCCTGGCTCCTTCCCTCTCTCTGCTCTTCCTGTCCCCACCCCTCCCTCATTCTTTCTCTCACTGCTCTCCCCTTTCCCCACCCACACCGTGTCATTAATTGTTATTAATTGTCCTCATATCAAAACTGAGTACATGGGGATTCATGCTTCTCTATTCTTGTGATGCTTTACTAAGAATAATGTGTTCCACTTCCATCCAGGTTAATACAAAGGCTGTAAAGTCTCAACTTTTTTTTAATGGCTGAATAGTATTCCATAGTGTACACATACTACAGTTTGTTAATCCATTCCTGGGTTGGTGGGCATTTAGGCTGTTTCCACATTTTGGCGATTGTAAATTGAGCTGCAATAAACAGTCTAGTGCAAGTGTTCTTATGATAAAAGGATTTTTTTTCCTTTTGGGTAGATGCCCAGTAATGGGATTGCAGGATCAAATGAGAGGTCTAGCTTGAGTTCTTTGAGAGTTCTCCATACTTCCTTCCAAAAAGGTTGTATCAGTTTGCAGTCCTACCAGCAGTGTAAAAGTGTTCCCTTCTCTCCATATCCATGCCAGCATCTGCAGTTTTGAGATTTTGTGATGTGGGCCATTCTCTCTGGGGTTAGATGGTATCTCCGGGTGGTTTTGATTTGCATTTCTCTAATAATTAGGGATGATGAGCATTTTTTCATATGTTTGTTAGCCATTCGTCACTCTTCTTTAGAGAAGGTTCTATTCATGTCTCTTGCCCATTGATATATGGGATTGTTGGCTTTTTTCATGTGGATTAATTTGAGTTCTCTATAGATTCTAGTTATCAAGCTTTTGTCTGATTCAAAATATGCAAATATCCTTTCCCATTG
>CAUYRH010001428.1:0-10004 GCA_963574655.1 Perodicticus potto
GTGGCGTGCTTCCAAGTATTGGTCAATTTCCTTCAGATTTTCATGTTTCTGAGAGTAAAGTTTCTTGTAATATTCATTAAGGATTTTTTGAATTTCTCAGGGGTCTGTGGTTATTTTGTCTTTACCATTTCTGATTGATGAAATTAGAGATTTTATTCTTGTTTTCCTGGCTAGGTTAGCCAAAGGTTTATCTATTTTATTGACCTTTTCAAAAAACCAACTTTTTGATATTTTGATCTGTTGTATAATTCTTTTGTTTTTAATTTCATTTAATTCAGTTCTAATTTTGGTTATTTCTTTTCTTCTGCTCGGTTTGGGGTTGGAATGTTCTTCCTTCTCCAGTTGCTTGAGATGTCCCATTAAGTTGGTAACTTCTTCTCTTTTCTCCTGGCAGGTTCCTGGTGGAGTCCCTGGCCAGTGTGGTTGGCAGGCAGATGCTCAGCACAGTGGTCCCAGCAGAGTCCGTGGCCACAGCAGGCCAGGTGGCCAGCCGAGGCCTGGTGGAGTCCCTGGCTGCTGCAAGTAGAGGGCCGAGTCCCAGAGGGCGCAGATCAAAGCCACGCTAGGGTCCCGGCAGGCGGCAGGTTGAGGCCAGTGGGAGCCCAGATCAGCACCGTGCAGGAGTCTCAGTGGACTTCCTGGCCACTGCTGGCAGAGAGCCAAGGCCCCGTGGGGTGCCAAACAGGCCGCACATGAGTCCCTGCGGAGTGGAGTTCCTGGCCTCTGTGGGCGGCAGGCCTGGGGCACAGATCACAGCCGGGCTGGGGGTCTCAGCAGGCAAGCCAAGGCCAGGTGGAGCACAGATGGGCACCACCCGGGAGTCCTGGCAGAGTTCCTGGCTGCTGTTGGTGGCAGGCCAAGGCCCAGCGGGGTGCCAATGGGGGCCAAGTGTGGGTCCCAGCTAAGTGGATTTCCTGGCCACTGTGGGCAGCAGGCCTGGGGCATGGATGGGAGCTGGGCAGGGGTCCCTGCGGGCTGCGAGCCAAAGCTGGGCAGGGCACAAATTGGCACCGCATGGGAGACCTGGCCAACATCCTGGCTGCTGGTGGCAGCAAGCCAAGGCCCGGTGCAGTTCCTGGCCACTGCAGGCGGTGGGCTGAGGCCCAGTGGGTCATGGATCAGAGCCGCTCGTGGGTCCTGGCGGCATCCCTGGCCTGGGGTCTGGCAGGGGCTCGGTGGGGCCATGGAGTCTCTTACCTGGTGGGCCACATGGTCTGGTAGATAGGGAAGGTGGGCACTGCTGAAGTCTTCCTCCCTCAGTTTCAGCAGAGGTCAGGCTTCTGGTGCATCAGGTAAGGGGGGAAGGGTGTCCTGGAAGTTTTGAATGGCGGAAAACTTTAGTTCAGTTTTTCTGCCTGAAGTTTTGTTTCTTGAAGTCGCAGCTTGCCTCAGAGGTGACCTGCAGCTATCACTTCTCTCTCTCTCGGCTGGGCTCCCAGTCTTCAGCTCAATTGGGCAGTTTCTGGAGGTTATCTTTCCTTTTGGACAGGATCCTCTGTTGGAAGCTGCTTCCAGTCGGCCATCTTGCCCCTCCCCCCAATTACAGTTATTTTAGAAGTGAAACCTAAAATCGGGACATTAGCTGGAGTAAAGGGAAGAGGTGTGCATCAGAGATGCTGAGGAGAAAGGGGAGGAGTGAAATAGTCCTTTTGCAGAGTGGGGAGGTAACCTGCAGTGTGAAGCGTGGGAGGATTCTGGGGAGCACAGCGAAGGCCTGCGAGGTGGGGTCATACATGTCAAGTGAGAGAGTTCAGCACAGTTTTGTTAAATCATGTCTAGCTTCTCAGAGCCAAGCTCAAAACAGGCAAAGTTGATTCCACTAACGGGGAGGTTTGTCCTGGAAACTACATAATGATTGAAGAGAGGCAGCGATGTTGTGAGGGGTTGTGAGGGAGAGATGATAGTGAGAACTCATGTTTTTGTCATCCAGTGAGGAGGGAAGTGAGGACCCAAAGAAGAAAGACAAGATGAAGCCAACAGGATCAATTTCCCCAGGGAACTGAAGAATCCTTGAATGATGTATGAAAGGGACTGAACTGAAAATAGATAGAAAGGTGGTCACTGAGAGGCTGGGGTATTCCAAATGGAGGGGATTAGGAGTGTCTGTTAATGTCAAAACAGGGTTAGATATGACCTGTGTGGAGCGACTGAGGGAGGTGAAAACAAGGTCATTGGACACGAGGAGGTCAAGGAATGGAGGGAAAGGATATCAAAGGGATTTCTCACAGTTCGAATCTGTGGGGATATTAAAATCACCAAGAATAATTGAGTAGGGGAGGCAAGTTTGTCAGGGAGTGTCTTGCTACGTGTTTCACAGAATGAGGCAGGTGACTAACAAGGCAGAGGGTTGCCAGGTGAAATTCAAAAGAGCCAGGTTTTTTCATTTTCTTTCTTTCTCTTTTTTAAAGGAAAGAGGTAGCACTGATTTGGAAGTACCAACAAGAACTCAAGCAGTGTATCTGCAACACCTCCAGATTTACAAGATAACAGCTACCTTTGTAGGAGGTTAAAGAGAAACCCTGTTTATAAATGCAACTAAGTTTCTAGTTTAGAGTAGGAAAAAAAGTGAAACGACATTTAATGAAGAATTAAAATTATGTTGACAAGTTGTCAGCAATTCCGGAGGGCACAGTGGAAAGATGTGGGAGAGAAGGGAGTGGTGGAAGATTGTTCCAGGATGGGGGATGATCAAAGCAACGTGGGGATGAGAGATTCAGGTGATGAGCGATGGCCTGTGGCGCTCCAGGGTGACTGAAGTAAGCAGGAATGTTGGGCATGATGTAATTAATCC
This sequence comes from Perodicticus potto, assembly GCA_963574655.1. NCBI lineage: Eukaryota > Metazoa > Chordata > Mammalia > Primates > Lorisidae > Perodicticus > Perodicticus potto. Next base: position 2,792 of record CAUYRH010001428.1, read on the forward strand.
AGAAACAAGATTTTGTTATCTGCAGAAAGGATTACTTGGCCTTCTCATTATTTTTAGAACCATCCAGAGAAACATGGAAAGGTGAGAAGGGAGATCTAAGAGCTTATAATAAAAATGCCTAGCAAAAAAGATGTAGATTTTCTCAACGTTCCCGACTGCTCCACAGAGAGCTGTGCTCTTAGTCCCGTGATTGATGGGCAGAACCGTTAGAGTGGTGTGGTGGCTCCAGGTCGTCACTGAAATAATTGAAGAAAACAGTAAGGCTTTAGCAAGAAAAAGGAAGCAGGCATTTATTAACAACTTACATACACCAGGCCCTGTCCTAGTGACTGCAGGCACGTGAAAAGCACAGCCTCTGGGTTTTATATCCAACCTTGAGGAGTATCAGCCACTTCTTAGAAGTCTCCCAGGATCGCAATTAACTGTAGTCTCAAAATAGTCCACCTGTAAGATGTTGAAAACAATCCAAAGTCAAGGTCTTAACAACCCACCTGAAGGGTCTTAATCAGCCTCATTACTGTGATAGTCCCAGTCACCTTGACCTAGACCAGTCCAAAATAGCCTCACCACATCCATCAATACCCTGCTCATATCTAACTAGCTACCTAGCAGAACTGTGGGGTAAAAGGTCCAAATAAACCCAGGATGATAACCATCACATTATTACCAAGTACCGAGGGCTTATTTTGAAATTTTATTGTCCTAAGCAATTTATATCTGTAATTTCATTTAATTTCCACAAACAGTACTGTGAATTGGTATAAGAATCTCCATTTCAGGGTTAGAAAAACAAGGAAGCAAAGATTTGAATTTGCAACTCTTTGATTACACAGTTAATATTGAACAATGGTGAGGGTGTGGAGTTTTGTAATATTTGGGAGTAGAGGTGAAATGAAGCGTATTTCCAATACTAATTCAACTCTGCAAATACTAAGTGTCCGAATTTCAGCATTGTACTAGTTCCTGGGATAAGAAAGATAAATACCATTTGTTCTTTTCCCTAGAGAAGCTTGAAATCTACTGGAAAGAACAGAACAACAAAATTACAGTCCATTGTAAACCAGGTAAGGATAAAAATGGCTATGTCCACAGGTAGTATAGAGGAAGAAATGCTGAGCCCTTTATCAGAAAGGTTTTTTTTTGTTGTTGTTGTTGCAGTTTGACCGGGGCTGGGTTTAAACCCGCCACCCTCAGTATATGGGGTCTGTGCCGTACCCACATTTCTTTCTTTCTTTATTTTTTTTGAGACAAAGCCTCAAGCTGTCACCCTGGATAGAGTGCCATGGCATGACAGCTCACAGCAACCTCCAACTCCTGGGCTCAAGCGAGTCTCCTGCCTCTGCCTCCCAAGTAGCTGGGACTACAGGCGCCCGCCACAATGCCCAGCCATTTTTTGGTTACATCCGTCATTGTTGTTTGGCGGGCCCGGGCTGGATTCGAACCCGCCAGCTTAGGTGTACGTGGCTGGCGCCTTAGCCGCTTGAGCCACAGGCACTGAGCCTATCGGAAAGGTTTTAAGAGACCAGTCAGAGTTTTCAGGACAAAGAGTGAACTTGATTGAAGATAATCTCATTAGGCTTAAATAGGAAGAGGGATCCAATATTTTCTGAGATTATGGAGAGAAAGGTAAGGATTACTGAAGATGTAGTCATGTGTTTGGGGAACAATGGGAAAGTTAAAGCAATACTGTTCCTTCTATTTGTATAAATTGTATAGTCTTCCCCATAAAATCAAGACTCTGACAAGAAGAAAGAAATGTAACTGGCTTAAGCTTCTCAGATCTGTTCTAAACACAAGTATGTCTTATTCCCACTACATAAATGAGAAGGAAAGAGAGGTCCACATGTTGTCTATACAGAGAGTGCCAAAAAATATATACACATTTTAAGAAAGGAAAAACTTAGAGTATTAAAATTAGAAGGAAAAACTTAGAGTATTAAAATTGTAATATTCTAATCATGTTGGACTTCTGCAATTACAGGAGGTACTCAAAAGGAAAACAAACAAATAAATCATATAAGAATACAGAATGATTTTATAGGTGAAATGCAGATTGTAAAAAATTCTCATTCATCATCCTGGACACAGCCTAATTCACGTAAGTTCCAAGAGTACAAAAAGGCATAGAACAACATCTATATTTTTTGCTAGTCTCTGAATATAAATGTTTGTTTCTTCATGCATTATTTCACAAAAAATACATGTGTGTATATATTTGTTTAGGAGTTAACATGTGCTGTCTATTTGCTTATCCTTGTGGTGTATAAAAATTAGTAAGATAGATTCCTTGCCCTGCAGGAACTCTCAGTCAAGTAGAAGAGACACAAATAGATGAGTAATTAATATGTAGAAAGTACCATCCCTCCATACAAGCATCAGTGGGAAAGTGATGTGAGTCATCGGGCACATAGTAAATGCTCAGATAGGCTCTAAATGTTACATGCTGCCCAGTGGATGTGAGCGGAAGGGAGACCGTTACTTTGTGTTTTCTGAGTTTTGTCCTGTTCCACTAGAATGTCAAGAAGAGGGGAACTGGGTCTGCCTGTGCTTAACAATTTCCTTCAATGATTCCTCTGAAGAGACAAGTTTGGGAAGCATGCTAAAGATGGCGGCTTTCAAGCACATATTTGGGAGCAGGAAAAAGAGTGCTGTCTGGTCTCCTTTGCAGTCCCAGTGAACTAGATTCTCTGAAAGTGAGATGCATTAGTAATTTTAAAACACTGCCCAGTTGATTCTAATGGTCAGTCAGGATTGAAAACCTTAATCCTGGGGATTGAGGTTATAGGATTGAGTTATGGGATTAGCAGAGATGCAGATAGCCAAAAAAGCAGGATAAGAAAGAGTGCAAGCCAAGGAGCAGCCCTAGAACTAGGGGGGCGGGTGCATGGAAATGTCTTGTTGTGACACCACAGAAGTGTCTCAAAAGGGAGTGAAGATGTGGTCAACTGTTATACGTCATAGAAATGTCATTGTGGGTGCTGGATTGAAAATCGTCAGGTGGTTGGTGACTCTGATGAGAGCAAATTCAAAAGATAGTGGAGCAGAAGGCCGATTACAACAAATTGAGGCCAGAATGAAGGAGAGAAAGTGGTGGGGGGGGTGTGGAGGAAAGGGATTATTTATTCAAGAAACTTGCTTTGGTGGGAAGAAAGAGAGAGCTTGGAAGTTTGAGAAGCATGGAGAACTGGTCAAGAAAGGATATTTGATAGAGGTAGGAGAACCCATGACTTAAAACATATAAATTAGTATGAGAAAAGTTAAGTTCTCCCCTAGGAAAAGGTTTGTAGATGGATGTAGACAGGAACAAGTTCATACCTTGGGGCAGGAGGGAAAACTGGAGAACTCATTCTTACAAATTGATTAAGCCAAAAAGGTATTGTAGGGAAGGGATTTTAAAGAACTGGTAGATAATTTAAGGAAGTTGGGGAGAATAGGACTGAGTTAAAGGGGTGATACAAAGGCCTGCTGAAAACAATTATGTACATGGCCTTCTGTAATCCTAACACTCTGGGAGGCTGAAGCAGGAGGATCACTTGAGTTCAGAAGTTTGAGACCAACCTGAGCAAGAGTGAGACCCTATCTCTACAAAAAATAGAAAAATTCACCAGGCATCATGGTGAGTGCCTATAGTATCAGCTACTGGGGAGGCTGAGTTAGGAGGATCCCTTGAGCCTAGGAGTTTGAGGTTACTATGAGCTAGGCTGTTGCCACTGCACTCTAGCTTAGGCAATAGAGTGAGACTCTATCACATACACACACACAAAAAAGAATACTGCCTTACTAAGAGATATTAAAATGAATCAACTGGGCAACTATATTCAGTAAACTTCTGAAGTTTTCCCGTAGAAGCCAAACACTAGATAGATGAATTCATTTAGGATATGTGAATTATGGGCTAAGTAGAAGTGACTATCAGCGTTCTTCTCTTGTAATTAGTTACCATATGAATGGTAGCAGAAATGGTCTTCCCAGAGCTAACGCAAGATGGAAACTCTTCCTGGGAAAACATTATTAGAGGAAGGGAGAATTAACTAACAGGATAATGGAAAAGAATGAAGAGGTTAAGAGAAGTTGAACAGCAATAGTGCTGACACCACAAACACATCTGTTCAGCTGGCAAAGTAATCAGTTTGTTTGGAGTATAAGATTAATGAGTATAGAAATATAAAGAAATAGGCAAAGGACAGCTGTGAAGAATTTTGAGTGGAATTCAAAGAAAAGGAGATCTAGACAAAATCCTATGCATAATGAAGAGCCACTCTTTGCTTTTGATCATGAAACTTGGGTGCAGGTTGAATTCTAAAAGGGTAATTTAGCAGCTGCATATCTTGTGCATCTGGATTTAGAGCCCATCTTCTAAGTTTCTCTTTGGTTTTCGCTATTGAGCTTCTCTAATAATTTATTCTTCCCTTCCTTACAATCATTATTATGTAGTACTTTGTGATCCTGCTGTCAACACTATCATCATAGGTTTTTCTCAAACTTTATTCTCTTTGCCCTTCTGGTCTCATTCCACAACTATTGAAATTTCCTCTTCTCTTGCATCTGTCCTGATTCTGTTTCTATTTATCAGGTTGGTTTTTTTCTTTTCCTTTCATTTTTAAACTCTTCCTTCCTTTCTCCCTTGAATGTGGATACCATACACTGGGCCCTCTTTGGGGAACATTGGATGGCCATATGCAGAAGAATGAAACTAGACTCCTATCTTGCACCAGATGTAAAAATAAACTCAAGACGCAAATGTAAGACCTGAAACCATAAAAATACTAGAAGAAAACCCAGGGAAAACTCTTTCTGGAGTAAGAATTCATGACTAATATCTCAAAAGCACAAGCAACAAAAACAAAAATAGACAAATAGGACTTAACTAAAAAGCTTCTACACATCAAAAGAAATAATAAATAAAGTAAATAGACAACTTGCAGAATGGAAGGAAATATTTGCAAACTATGCATTCAGCAGGGAACTGATATCCAGAATTTACAAAGAACTCACGCTCAACAATAACAAAATAACTCCATTAAAAAGTGGGCAAGAGGCACACATAAACATTGCTCAAAGAAGAAATACAAATAAATTGGCCAAGAAGCATATGAAAAAAAGGCTCAACATCACTAATCAGCAGAGAAATGTGAATTAAAACCACAGTGAGATATCAATCATCTTTTACCAGAATGGCTATTATTAAAAGGTCAAAAAAATAACAAATGTTTGCAATAATGAGGAGAAAAGGAACCAGACTGTTCATGGGAATGTAAATTAGTGCAACTTATATGGAAAACAGTATGGAGATTTCTCAAAAAACTAAAAACAGAATAGCCATTCAACATAACAATCACAGTATATACCCAAAGGACAAGACATTGCCGTGTCAAAGTGATAACTGCATTCCTGCAGCAATATTCACAATAATAACAAAATGGAATAAACACCTGTCCATCAATGGATGATTGGATTAAGAAGAAGAGAACATGGCATACATAGTGTATTCACACATTCGCACATGGGAATTCTATTCAGTCATTAAAAACAAAATGAAATCTTTTGCAGCAATGTGGGTGGAACTAAAGGCCATTATCCTAAGTGAAATAACTCAGAACTGGAAGTCAAATACTACATGTACTCACTTCTAAGTGGGAGCTAAACAATGCGTACATGAACAGAGAATGGGGGATAATAGGCCGTGGAGACTTGGGAGGGTGGGAGAATGGGAGGTGGGTGAGGGACGAGAATTTACTTAATAGGTACAGTGTGCATTTTTCAGGTGACAGTTACACTGAAAGTCCAGACTTCACCACTACCAAATATATCTATGTAGCAAAACAATAGTTGTACCCTTTAAATTTATATAAACAAAACAAAGAAAAAAAAAGAAAAGCAAAGAAATCAGGACTCTTCTGTTTTCAGAGAACCTTTCTTGTCTGTGGCTCAACCATCACCCATGTGCAGCTGACTTGCAAATCTATGCCTCCAGCCATTACTGCTGTCCTAGGTTCCAGCCCTAAATTTTCAATTTCCTATTGTAATTCTTCACAGGGTGTCCCCTTTGTACTTCAAACTCAGTATCTCAAAAACACTATTATATTTCCCATAAAAGACGAACTTTTTTCCATCCTCAGGAAAGTTCTATTTTTCTAGAAAAAGTTTTTGTTATGTCCTAATAACATTGTATCTTGGTTGTTATATTTAATAGTAGTTTCTTAATTGACCTGCTGGATCCTAGGATTATTGTTCCTTTGATTTGAGTTGTACATCTTTGTACAGAAAACAGCCATTTTCTCTATACTCCCCTCCATACTCCTATAACCAAGTGTGAGAGATTTTTATTTTTAACACCAAGCAATTTCCCAATTCTCTGCAGACACCACACGGGTATCAGTAGGTATTCAATTAAATTCTGACACTAACCAGAACAGACCCTATGGGTTAAGGCCACAGTCCTGTAAGACTGACCCTCTATGTCAGATGCCACTCCTAATTAATAAGTCTCCAGGTTACCTACAACTTCTGACTTGGCTACAAATTATAGATAGTCCCACGACCCTCTCCTCAGTTTGATAATTTGCTAGAGTGAGTCACAGAACCTAGGAAAACAATTTACTTACTACTGCTGATTTATTGTGAAGTTACTTTAATATAGGATACAAATGAAAAGCCAGATGAAGAGATACCTAGGCAAGATCTGGAAGGGGCCGGAGCACAGAAGTTTCTATCCCTAGGGGTTCAGGAGCCCATCCTCCAGCAGGAGGATGCTCTTCCAACTGGAAGCTTTCTGAGCCCCATAGTTCAAGCATTTTTTTGGAGATTTCATCGTGTGTGGATGTTCAATTATTAACTCAATCTCCTGCCTTCTCAGAGGATGGCAGGTGGAGCTGGAAGTAACCTTTTAATCATGGCCTTGGTCTTTCTGGTGACTAGCCCCCGATGGAGGGGCTCACCAAAAATCGCCACATTAGCACAAAAAATTCTCCTATTACCTAGAAAATTCTAAGGGATAGAAGATATGTGTTAGGAACTGGGGTAAAGACCAAACATTAGAACAAAAGATGCACTTAGCTGTCCAGTCACTCAGGAAGTTACAAAGGTTTTAGAATGTCTAAAGGAGCCAGGGACAGAGACCAAATGTATATTTTTTGTTATGGTTCAGCTTTGCCACATTAATCTTCCTGAATCAGAATTCACTCATGTTCTCCATCTGGCCCCATCTGTAGCC
>CAUYRH010001431.1:0-133052 GCA_963574655.1 Perodicticus potto
TTCATAGTAGGGCTGAGTACATTGGATACTTTTCTTCCGTTCTTGAGATACTTTGCTAAGAAGAATATGTTCCAGCTCCATCCATGTAAACATGGAAGAGGTAAAGTCTCCATCTTTCTGTAAGGCTGCATAGTATTCCATGGTATACATGTACCACAATTTATTAATCCTTTCTTGGATCGATGGGCATTTGGGCTTCTTTCAAGACTTAGCAATTATGAATTGGGCTGCAATAAACATTCTGGTACCGATATCTTTGTTATAATGTGGTTTTTGGTCTTTTGGGTATATACCTAGTAAAGGAATTATAGGATCAAATGGCAGGTCTATTTTTAGATCTTTAAGTATTCTCCAAACATCCTTCCAAAAGGAATGTATTAGTTTGCATTCCCACCAGCAGTGTAGAAGTGTTCCCCTTTCTCCACATCCATGCCAGCATCTCTGGTTTGGGGATTTTGTTATGTGGGCTAATCTTACTGGAGTTAGATGATATCTCATAGTAGTTTTGATTTGCATTTCTCTGATAATTAAGGATGATGAGCATTTTTTCATGTGTCTGTAGGCCGTGCGCCTGTCTTCTTTAGAGAAGTTTCTCTTCAAGTCCTTTGCCCACCCTGAGATGGAATCACTTGTTCTTTTCTTGCTAATATATTTGAGTTCTCTGTGTATTCTGGTAGTGTATTTTTGATACTGTTTCAATTGCCTGGGGAGTCCTCCTCATAAAATATTCACCCAGGCGGATATCCTTCAAGAGTTTTCCCTGCACTTTCTTCTAGTATTTTTATAGTTTCATGTCTTAAGTTTAAATCTTTAATCCAGTGAGAATCTATTGTTTTTAAGTATTTCTTATGAGTTACTGGAGATTTCTCTTGAAAGGGTAGTAAATTAATAGCTACCAGTTATTAAGTAGATACTATGTTTTAGGTTATTCTAAATCCATGGGATTGTAAATATCTTTTAATCTTGTAAGGTGTTACTATTATTTCTATTGTATACATCAAGAAACCAAGACTGAGGGAAATTGAGTAACTTATCCAAGGTCACACAGTTTGAAAAATGACAGAGCTGGGATTCAAACTTAGTTCTTTTTTGACTCCAAAACTTACGTCCTTTTCTACATGCTAAATTGCTTCTTAGAGTACAGATTGTTTTGTGAGATATTGACTTATCTTCCTGACCAGTAGTTTTTTTTTTTTTTGAGACAGAGTCTCACTCTGTCACCCTTAATAGAGTGCTGTGGCGTCACAGCTCACAGCAACCTCAAACTCTTGGGGTTAAGTAATTTTCTTGCCTCAGCCTCCCAAGTAGCTGGGACTACAGGTGCCCACCACAACGCCCAGCTAGTTTTTGGTTGTAGTTGCCGTTGTTTAGCAGGCCCAGGCTGGGTTCGAACCTGCCAGCCCTGTGTATGTGGCCAGCGGCTGGCACCCTAACCACTGAGCTATGGGCACTGAGCCCTGACCGATCATTTTAAGATGATATCCTAGATTTATCCATATAAGTTGACTCCTATTCCTTCTGATCAGAAATACTTTGTAATCTCATTCTAAGTTCTGGGGATATGCTGTAAAATACCCAAAGCTTTCTGTGTGAGTTCCTGGCCATGGATTCTCTGTCAGGGTTGATTCTGTCTTTTCTTAAACATTTCAGGAAAACAGAACAATTTTGTAAGAGTTTTGAAAATGGGATTGGAAGAGAACTTCACAAGCAGCTAGTTGCTCAAGACAAACAGAATAAACAGACAAGCTACATTTCAGGTAGGTAGGCTGGGCTGTGGGCCCTCCATAATGAAAAGGAAGCCATCTTTTCTCCTGTTTGGGTCTCAGATACTTTCAGTGAGATCAGCAAATGAAGTAAAGTCTCATCCTCTCTTCTGTAGGTAAATATTGAGGCTGAGTGTATTCCTCCTCTACCTAGTTGTTGAGGAGTCAGTTCTCAAGAACAGTGGCTTACACCTGTGGTCCTAGCACTTTGGGAGGCTGACGCAGGTGGATTGCCTGAGTTCAGGAGTTTGAGACCAGCCTGAGCAAGAGCAAGACCCCGTCTCTACTAAAAACAGAAAAACTGGCCAGGTTATGGCAGGCACATGTAGTCTTAGCTACTAGGGAGGCTGAAGCAAGAGGATTGCTTAAGCCTAAGAGTTTGAGGTTGCTATGAGCTATGATGCCATGACACTCTACCAAGGGCAACAAAGTAAAACTCTGTCTCAAAAAAAAAAAGAACAGTGCTTTACATGTAAACATTTATTCATTCCAGTGGAAGATGGTTTTCTTTATGGAGTTTATTCATGCTTGCTAATCCAAGCAGGAATTGCTTTGAAGATATACTGTCTGATAAAATACTGTTCTGCAATTTTTACAGGCAAACCCCACAGAAATGGAGAGGGCTAGTGTGAGCGATCCACACGCACTGATAATTGACGACTTCCTAAAACAAGGAATACACAGATATGCACTGTACACAGAAGGATGGCGAAGACCTCCCCTCTTATGAAGGAGACAGTCAAGTAGGAATATCGTCCCTGAAAGGAGACAAAGCAAGAGACAGCCAAGGAGATGGGGTGGGAATTAGTTTGTTACAGCATGAATGCAAGGGAGGTGCTACTGGGTTTTATTCCTTTGTGAACCAAGAAAGGAAACAGACTGAGAAAGAAGCAGTTAGTAAATATTAGGGAAATGCGAGTTAAATCCACAAAGATATACCACTTCATACCCGCCAGAATGGCTCCAAACAATCAGACATACCATGACAAGTGTTGCTGAGAACGTGGAAAAATTGGAGCCCCATATACAGCTCGTGGGAATGGTGTAGCCACTTCGAAAAGCAGGCTGGCAGTTCCTCCGAGGTGAAACAGACCTACCATCTAGTCTAGCGATTCCACTCCTAATTATATACCTGAGAGAATTGGGAACACATGTGCACACAAAGACTTTGGGTGACACAGCAAGACCCCATCTCTAAAAAACAATTCAGGGAATTCCCCCTTCTGGAAGTTGATGTCATTTCCTCTGCCTATGCTGGAGGTTTTTTTCTTCCTCAAATTTTATTTTTAGGAACTGCGTTTACTTTTGCTGATTTTTTATTTTTATTTTTTAGGTCCCTGGTTTGATATGTACTTAACTGCTCGAGACTCTGTTGTTCTGAACTTTAATCCATTTATGTCATTCAATCCTGACCCAAAACCTGAATATAATGACCAGCTTACCAGGGCGACCAACATGACTGTTTCTGCCATCCGGTTTCTGAAGACCCTCCGGGATGGGCTTCTGGAACCAGAAGTATTCCACTTGAACCCTGCCAAAAGTAACACTGACACCTTCAAGAGACTCATACGCTTTGTGCCCTCCTCTCTGTCCTGGTATGGTGCCTACTTGGTCAATGCATATCCTCTGGACATGTCCCAGTATTTTCGGCTTTTCAGTTCAACTCGTTTACCCAAACCCACTCGGGATGAACTCTTTACTGATGACAAGGCCAAACACCTCCTGGTCCTACGAAGAGGACATTTTTATGTCTTTGATGTCCTGGATCAAGATGGGAACATTGTGAGCGCCTCAGAAATCCAGGCGCATCTGAAGTACATTCTCTCAGATGTTAGTCCTGCGCCCGAGTTTCCTCTGGCGTACCTGACCAGTGAGAACCGGGACGTGTGGGCAGAGCTCAGGCAGGAGCTGATTAGTAGCGGCAATGAGGAGACCCTGAGGAAAGTGGACTCTGCTGTGTTCTGCCTCTGCCTAGATGACTTCCCCATTAAGGACCTTATCCACTTGTCCCACAACATGCTGCATGGTGATGGCACAAACCGCTGGTTTGATAAATCCTTTAACCTCATCATAGCCAAGGATGGCACTGCGGCTGTCCACTTTGAGCATGCTTGGGGTGATGGTGTCGCCGTGCTCAGGTTCTTTAATGAAGTGTTTAATGATAGCACTCAGGCCCCTGCTGTCACTCCACAGAGCTGGCCAGCTGCCAGTGACTCTTCTGCTGCTGTGCAGACGCTCAGCTTCAAGCTGAATGATGCCTTGAAGACCGGCATCACTGCTGCTAAGGAAAAGTTTGATGCCACCATGAAAACCCTCACCATCGACTGCATCCAGTTTCAGAGAGGAGGCAAAGAATTCTTGAAGAAGCAGAAGCTAAGCCCTGATGCAGTGGCCCAGCTGGCCTTCCAGATGGCCTTCCTGCGTCAGTACGGGCAGACAGTGGCCACCTATGAGTCCTGCAGCACCGCAGCATTCAAGCACGGCCGCACTGAGACCATCCGTCCAGCCTCCATCTTCACAAAGAGGTGCTCGGAGGCCTTTATCAGGGAGCCCTCCAAGCATGGTGCTGGAGAGCTTCAGCAGATGATGGCTGAGTGCTCCAAGTACCACGGCCAGCTGACCAAAGAAGCTGCAATGGGTGAGGCAAGGATGGGAACATGCCCTTGGGGCTTGTTGCCCCAGTGCTTGAGTGAACCTCAGTAATATTCTGCCCCAAATGTAATTCTTAGCCCTTCACTAGGATTAATCCATATGCCAGTACCCAAAATGATTTTTTTTTCTACACTAGCAGTCTGAACAGCCAAACAGCCACACTAGCCACTAGGGATCTCCTAAGCAGCGATGGGGAAATGCATCTAAGTATCCCATTTAAGATATTTTTCAGCTGTGACACATGATTCTTTTTCTATTACTAATTGGTCGTCAGATTCACTTATGACAATTTAGGATTTCTGAGCTCACAGACCCCTAAACTCACCTCAGTTGTAATGTGTTAGCTCCCTGCAAATAGGTCATTTCAGAAGCTCTTCCCCAACTTGTGTCACTGTTCAATTCTTTGTGCAGAAACTCAAGACTCGGAAAGGACGTGTCGGATCACATAGTCCAATCCTTTCCTGTAGCTGTAAAGTCTGGGAACTGAAAGGAACCGCCAAGACATGTAGTTGTCTCTCTCCTCCATGTTACAGGGAGGAGGGTGAGGCTGCTGGCGCAGTGTTACTAGAAGGTTAGTAAGGCTGAGATTAGAACCCTGGTCAAACACCCTTTCCATTGGCTTCCACTGACTCAATCTCCTTTATGCTTGAATTGGACTTGGAGTTTTATCCTAGGTTTTGAGTCCACAGCTCTCTTCACTTACTGTCCTTACTATTTTAACTAAACCAATTCCGAATTTTTAAAAGCATACATTCATTTTAGGCTCGCTTTTAGCTCAGCTGTTGACCACTACTTTGAAATATTATGTAATTTAACAATGTTTTTAAAATAATAAAAACATTCTAGAATGAGCTGAAGGGTTAATGAGCTGGGGTATGAATGCAGAGGTAGACAAACCCTTCTTCCACTCTTAAGGATGCTACAATGAGTGGGAGGTTTTTCTAAGGTCCTTTTCAGTTCTGAGATTCTGAAATGCTGTTTTCCATTTTGTCTCTGACAGGCCAGGGCTTTGACCGACACTTGTTTGCTCTGCGGTACCTGGCAGCAGCCAAAGGGATTGCCCTGCCCGAGTTCTACCTGGACCCTGCATACAGACGGATAAACCACAACATCCTGTCCACAAGCACACTGAGCAGCCCAGCTGTGAAACTCGGTGGCTTTGCCCCTGTGGTCCCTGATGGCTTTGGCATTGGGTATGCTGTTCATGACAACTGGATAGGCTGCAATGTCTCTTCCTACCCAGGCCGCAATGCCCGGGAGTTTCTCGAGTGTGTGGAGAAGGCCTTAGAAGACATGTTTGATGCCTTAGAGGGCAAACCCATCAAAACTTAGCTTCTGGGTGGATTAAAAGCCCCCATCACTTCATGAATAGTGAAGCCTGTGTAGCCAATAGGTGCTATCCTGTGACTAATGAAACTAATCATGGAGGTGCCTGAGCAGCCCGTGCTGTAGGCCTGAGCTTTAAAATCATGGTTTTAAAGCTAAACATGTGGGACTAGATAACAACTGAAGATAATGAGAGATTTTGCTTTTAAGGGCATTTGAGCAGGAGATAGAGGTTGGAAAAATAACTCAGGTGTATTTATTGTTTAAGCAAAAATAAAATTTGATTTTTCTTGAAGATGATGTCTTTTAAATTTTTTAATCTAATTTCCAAGTCCTCACAAAGGGCTTTCCAACAATAAGTTCAGTAAGTTCCCATTGGTTTCTGGCTTAAGTGATGTTGGGATTGCTTTTTCATCCTCTCTGTAAATTTGCCCATCTCTTCTGGGACATTATCTACTTAAAAAACAGTAGAGGGCCAGCTGAGTGGCTCACGCCTGTAATTGCAGCACTCTGCGAGGCCAAGGCAGGCGGATCACCTGACCTCATGAATTGGAGACCAGCAGGAGCTAGAGTGTGACCCTGCCTCTAAAAATAGCTGGGCGTTGAGGCGGGCACCTGTAGTCCCAGCTACTGGGGAGGCTGAGGCAAGAGAATCGCTTGAGCTCTGGAGTCTGAGGTTGCTATGAGCTATGATACCACAGCACTCTACCAAGAATGACAAAGTCAGACTCCGTCTAAATAAATAAAATAAAAAATTGTAGAACCTCCATAGTTGACCACTTCTGTACACTGACCACCTCAAGTTGACCTAATTTTCACAGACTGGGCATATACCACGTACCAGTACAGTATGCCTAGTTCCTTATGTTGACCACCTCTGTGACCAGTTTGTTACAGTCCCTAGGGTGGTCAACTTACAGAGATTTTGCTGTACTCATTTTTCTGAGGAGTAAACTACTGCTTGATTCTAACAGTCCTGCTGTAATGAAGCCTCTTCTGTATTCCTCCGGTCAAAAGATTATATACATCAGGGCAGTGCCTGTGGCCCAGTGTGTAAGGGCACTGGCCCCATATACTGAGGGTGGCGGGTTCAAACCTGGCCCCGGCCAAACTGCAACAAAAAAATAGCCGGGCGTTGTGGCAGGCGCCTGTAGTCCCAGCTACTCGGGAGGCTGAGGTAAGAGAATTGCCTAAGCCCAGGAGTTGGAGGTTGCTGTCAGCTGTGTGACGCCATAGCACTCTACTGAGGGTGATAAAGTGAGACTCTGTCTCTACAAAAAAAAAAAAAAAAAAAAATATTAAAACCAACCATTAAAATTGGAGTGTATTTATTTTAGCTAATGTTAATTATGGTCTCAGGTAGAAGACATCACTCTATGTTTTGCAGTAGTGGAGACTTCTTCATTGGTGAAGTGACAATTTTTTTCCTTCCGGCTCAGTGCCCGTAGCTCAGAGAGTAGGGCGCTGGCCACATACACCAAGGCTGGCAGGTTTGAGCTAAACAACGACAACTACAACAAAAAAATAGCTGGGCACCTGTAGTCCCAGCTATGCGGGAGGTTGAGGCAAGAGAATTACTTAAGCCCAAGAGCTTGAGGTTGCTGTGAGCTGTGACTCCACAGCACTCTACTGAGGGTGACATAATGAGACTCTGTCTCAAAAAACAAAAAAAAATTTCTTTCTTTACAAATTATGGTTAGAACACTGCTGTAACATGAAAGGAAGGGTGTTTGGGTTTTTTTTGAAAAGGAGGGGGTTTTGTTTGTGTTTAATTTCATTATTTATTTTTTTTTTTTTGAGAAAATTTGTCACCCTCGGTAGAGTGCCGTGGCGTCACAGCTCACAGCAACCTCCAACTCCTGGGCTTAGGCGATTCTCTTGCCTCAGTCTCCTGAGTAGCTGGGACTACAGGCACCCACCACAACATCCAGCTATTTTTTTCGTTGCAGTTTGGCCAGGACCAGGTTCGAACCTCCACCCTTGGTATATGGGCTGGTGCCCTACTCACTAAGCCACAGGCACTGCCCTTTTGTTTATTTTTAATTTTACTCCGTTCCTATTTTTAATTTTACTCCATTCCATTCACTGGCTTTCCAGTGAATTATGGCACCACCGGGATTTAGGTTCTGGTATGAAACAGTCGCAAAGCATTGCCTCATTTAATCATCCTTACAACTCAGAAAGCATCACCCCAGTCAATCCTTACAATTCATAAAAATATACCTGCCTGTCTTAGTTGACATCACCCATCCTCAGTGGTAGTGAACACCAGCAAGTACCTGGTCCCTTGTGTGCTGGTTTGGTTAGAGAGGGACACCTGGTGGCCGCCAATGCGCGTAAACATACTGCCACTCTCATTCACGGAGCGTAATCAGGAATGCTTGATGGTATCCTGATTCCATCTCATCCCCACTTTCTGACCATAGGCAAGTTATTTTGCCTCTCTAGCCATGAATTCCTCTTAGTAAAATGAGGTTAATTCCGACAGCATGGGGAGGTTACAATGATCAAAGTACCAGACACAGAGTTGAAGCTTAATCCGTCCATGTGCCCTCTCGGCTCTGTGAAATCTGTGGCCTTTCCAGTTCTTACTGAGGTGCAGACCTCTTTGAAGAGCAAGTTCTCCATAGCATGAGCTCTTAGAACCAACTGAATCGTACAGGGCTGACAAACTGTAGTTGGTGCTCATGTTCACGGTGAACTTAAACACGGTTTGAGTGCATGGAGCTTCTTCAGGGGGCCTCTCCTATGGCCTGTCCCAGTGCTCAGCGTTTCTACTGACAGCTCCCCTTCAGTTTTGGATTCGTGTTCAAATCCAAGGAAGCGTTCAAGGTGTTAGCTAGTGTGGCAAAGATACTTAACTACTGATCTCAGCCCAGTTAGGGTCACACACAAGTTGCCCATGTGTACAGAGCTGAACCATTTGTGAGCTATTCTCTCTGCAGCAACTGATTTGATCTCAACTCTAGAATGGGTCACAGATATCCTCATTTTACCTACAGAAAGTGGGAGTCCTGCTCTGTCTAGTATGCTGCTATTTATCCAGCCTTCCAGTAATTACATCTTTTCTTTTAAGCATTTATTTATTTATTTATTTTTCTGTAGAGACAGAGTCTCACTTTATCGCCCTCAGTAGAGTGCTGTGGCATCACAGCTCACAGCAACCTCCAACTCCTGGGCTTAGGCGATTCTCTGCCTTAGACTCCTGAGTAGCTGGAACTACAGGCGCCCACCAAAACGCCCAGGTATTTTTTTTTTTTTTTTGAGACAGAGCCTCAAGCTGTCGCCCTGGGTAGAGTGCTGAGGCATCACAGCTCACAACAACCTCCAATTCCTGGGCTCAAGCGAGTCTCTTGCCTCCGCCTCCCAAGTAGCTGGGACTAGAGGCACCCGCCACAACGCCCGGCCATTTTTTGGTTGCAGCCGTCGTCATTTGGCGGGTCCGGGCTGGATTCGAACCCACCAGCTCAGGTGTATGTGGCTGGCGCCTTAGCCCGTTGAGCCACAGGCGCCGAGCCCCAGCTATTTTTTTTGTTGGCCAGGGCCGGGTTTGAACCTGCTGCTCTTGGTATATGGGGCTGGTGCACTACCCACTGAGCCACAGGTGCCCCGTCAGTAATTAGATCTTCAACTTGCTGTCCCAGTTCAGGACAGTGAGTGTTATTAAATTAATCCCTGCTGTTCCGGACCCTAAAGTGGCTGTTATGTGGGGCTGCCCACGTGAGGAGCAGATCTTTGGAAGTCAGCAAGCTTTATCAGGCCACTTGCTCTGTACTGGACCCACAGCCACACCAGCATCCCTGGACATCATCTGCATCTCTTTGAGGTGCTCCCAGGACCCCTAAACTGAGGTTTGTAGATACCATGTAGCTTATCCTTTTTAAATAGCAGCTTTAATTAGATAAACTTCACATACTGTGCATTTCGGTTATTTAAAGTGCATCATTCAGTTGTTTTTGGCATATTCATAGAACTATGTGACCATTACCACAATCAATGTTAGAACATTGCTGTTCCAAAAAGAAACCCTGAATCCATTAGCAATCACTTCCCTTTTTCCATAACCCACTAAATATCCCAAGCCCTAGACAGGCACTAATCTACTTTTTGTTTCTATAGATTTTCCTGTCCTGAACATTTCATATAAACAGAGACACATATGTGGCCTCTTGTGATTTGTCCCTTTGACTTAGTATCATGGTTTTAAGGTCTACCCATGTCCTCGCATGTATTGGTACTTCTTTTTATTGCCGAATAACATTCCATTGCATGAATACAACACATTATGTCTGTCCACTCAGTGGCTGATGGACGTTTGGGTTGTTTCCACCTTTTGGCTATTAGGAATAATTCCACTGTGAGTGTTCATGCACAAGTTTTTGCATGGACATGTTTGCATTCTCTTGAGTGGAATTGCTAACACATGTAAGAGTGGAATCGCTAAGTTACACAGTAACTTTATTTATTTTTTTTACTTGTTTTTTTTTTTTGTCATTTTTTATTATAGCCATTCTGATGGGTGTAGTATCTCTAATGCTTTTTATTGCTTACGTTTTAAGTTAGACCATCTTAACACTTTCCAAATCTAGTGATACTCATTCAATATCTTCACATAACCAATGAAGAAGAATGAGAGTATTTGAAGAGACATGGACAGGTGAGGCTGGTGAAAAGGAGGGAGTTTGGGGGGGTGTCTAGTAGGAGACACAGCTGGGGCTTAATGCCAGAAGAGATGAGGGGAGCCCAAAGACGACCAGCCGACTGCAGAGAGGAGGGCAGTGTTTCTGCAGCATTGGTTACAGATGTAGTTCCTTTCTGGGAATTTCTTTCATTAAAGATTTAATTTAAATCTGTGCTAGGATTATAGCCATATAAAGACACATCTCTGTGTAGATAAGTCTTCATAGGGAGAAACAGACACATTTGTGATAGGGAGTTAGGATAGTGGGGGTTAGGAAAAATTGTCCTTTTCCGGGCAGCACCTGTGGCTCAGTGAGTAGGGCACCAGACCCATATACCAAGGGTGACGGGTTCGAACCCGTCCCTGGCCAAACTACAACAAAAAAATAGCCGGGCATTGTGGCGGGCACCAGTAGTCCCAGCTACTTGGGAGACCGAGGCAAGAGAATCACCTAAGCCCAAGAGCTGGAGGTTGCTGTGAGCTTTGATGCCATGGCACTCTACCGAGGGAGACAAAGTGAGACTCTGTCTCTAAAAAAAAGAAAGAAAAACTGTCTTTTTCCTTTTTCTTTTATTGATATCATACCATCTGACCCATACTCAGTCATTAGGCAAAAAAGGAATTCACACTAGCAACCTCTCACCCCTCATCACCTTCATGCTTCAGCCACACCAACCCCCAGGGATCTCAGACATGCCTAATCTCTACTGTGGCTCTGCACCTTGCAATGTCATCCTTTATCCCTGTAATGCCCTTTGCCCAGCACATCTTCTGACAAATTTTTACTTGTTCTTTTTAGCCTAACTCAAATGTCTACCACCATAAAGCCATTTCACAGGGTCTGTCCCCCACGGGAAGAATGGGTCATACTTTTTGCCCATCCTCCTGCTACTCCTAGCATTGGCTTGTCTTAGCCAGCAAGGGGTCTGACACATAGTGGGTGATTGTTGGCACCCACACCTTTTCAAGGTGCTTTGTAGCTCCTCCCATCAAGAGATGGAGTCTGTTCTCCCTCTGGCTGGCCTTCCTGCCTCAACTCCCTCCCTCCATCCTCAGTAGCTGGTGATTTTTCTCATGGACAAGTCTGACCATGTCCCTTCTTAAAATCTTTTAATGGCTTTCCATTCCCCTTGGAAAGAAGTCCATATCTCGGCTGGGCGTGGTGGCTCACACCGAAATGGGTGGATTGCTTGGAGTCAGGAGTTGGAGACCAGTCTGAGCAAGAGCAAGACCCCAGTCTCTAAAGACTAGCTGGGCATTGTGGCAGGTGCCTGTAGTCCCCGTTACTTGGACGGCTGAGGCAAAAGGATTGCTTGAGCCCAGGAGTTTGAAGTTGCTGTTCTATCCAGGGCAACAAAGCGAGACTCTGTTTCTTTTCTTTTATTTTGTGCAGTTTTTGCCCGGGGCTGGGTTTGAACACACCACCTCTGGTATATGGGGCCGGTGCCCTACTCCTTTGAGCCACAGGCACCACCCAAGACTCTGTTTCATAAAAAAAAAAAAAAAAAAAAAGTCCATATCCCTCAGTGTGACAGTTGAGGCCCTGATGGAGCTGGCCCTGCTGGTCTGATCTTTTCAT
Source organism: Perodicticus potto (assembly GCA_963574655.1). Lineage (NCBI taxonomy): Eukaryota > Metazoa > Chordata > Mammalia > Primates > Lorisidae > Perodicticus > Perodicticus potto. The sequence continues at coordinate 12,002 of CAUYRH010001431.1, forward strand.
TCTCACCCCTCTGGACAGCTTGCACTTCCCCAGGGACACCACACCATCTATGTAATGTTGCCTCTTCCAGGAGTATGCCACTCTCCCTGCCCTTTTGGTTACCTTGTGCTCAACTCTCAGGTTTTAGCTAGAGTCTCCTCCTCTAGGAAACCTCCCCTCACTGCCCCGACAAGCCTGAAGTAGTCAGTGCCCCTCCTGTGTATGCTCACGGCATCCCGAACCGACCTTTATCCAGCACTTATCAGGTGCTGCAAGCATCTCCATTGTCAGGCTGTGGGCATCCCCAGGGCTGCGACACAAGTGTGGCTCATTATAATATAATATTGTGGCCCATAAATATTTGTAGAACTGAACACATCCCACCGGAAGCCCTGTACTGCGATTGTTGTTCTGCCTGAGCAGTGTCTCGAGGGTTGAGGACTGTACCTGCATGTCTGTACCTGGTTCAGCCGTGAGCCGTGTGGCACATCCAATGGCAGGACCATGATTATTGGTCATTAGGAATTATGCCGCATGGCGGGAGAGTGAGCTAAGGGGCTCACAGTTAAATCTGAGGACTGTTACCCGCGGTGGCTTGCTCCAGACTAACACAAGAGAACAGGAAGGGAAGAAACAAACTGACAAGAACCTGATCTTCTGAAGGAGGTGGAATTGGTTCCAGATTCATTTTCCCTCTGTTATTGTTAAAACACTGTTGTCTAGGATACTTCCAAAGAGAGAGAAGAGTCTTTGGTTTCACACCAACTAGCCTTTGACAATTGAACTCCCTGTATGTGTCTGTTGAAGTGATTCTTAACTTCCAGGACTGTCTAGCCCACTGATTGCTTACTGCAGGCATGCAGCACAACTGGAATTCTGATTGGTAACTCTGATCTTAAGTCACATCTGAGATTTGAATCCTCATCATCAGAGATTTGTTCCTCTTCTTGAATACCTCCAGGGATTTAAAGCTCACTACCTTATAAGGTAGTACATTCCAATTCCCAACAGAAATATAATGAGTGTCTCCCCTATGCAGAACTGAAGTCTACATCCCTGGAACTCTACGTTTGGTGCTGGATTTTCCCCTATGGACTATAATTGTCTTTGCCTTTTTCTCAATCCTCATCCCTACCAAAGCTGATCATGTCTGCCCTTTCTCCTCACCTTCCTAGTATTTTCTTCTGGAAAGACCTCTCTTGTTCTCCAGTACTTCACAGGGAATGAACTCTAGGCCTGGAAAATTTTGTTTTTATCTCATTAAGGGGGCACTTCAGCACAGCCCAGGCTGCTCAAATCAAAGGGAGAGGTCTTCACCCTCAGCCTGCAATAATTTCTTTTGATATGATATGAGATCACTTTTAATTCACAATTTGCAGTTAGTGAATTTATTATGAATAACCAAAATCCCATTGGTACTTCCCAATGAACTACGTAAATCTTATCTTTATCTGCTACAAATTTAAGCAACTGATGTTTATAATCAACATCTGACATCTGTTGCTTCCCGTGACAATTTACCTTTTGGTTCCAAACCAATTCTTTCTAAATGGAAAGCAGTGGGCCCAGAAGAGGGAGCTCTGATAGTCCCATCCTTGGGGAGCTGGGGCAAGGTCACTTGTCTACTGTTTCCCAATTTAGGGAGAAGCAAAAATAGCTTTTGGGCAGTTTTTGATCTTTTCATTTGACAAGAATCAGCAACATTCCTCTCGCATCTTCAGGGAACAGGCAAGAAGGCAGGGATTAATTAACAACTGGTTCTCAGCTGAGTCTGTCTGGTTCCATCTCCAGGGCACATACCACTGGGCCCTGGGCTGACTGGGTGGGTACGTGGTCATCAGGGCACAGTGCAGACTCTGCCTCTGTGTTTCCAATCAATCCTAACTGCTGCCATTCACTCCTGAGTACTGACTGGCCCCTGACACTGTGCTGAACACACTGCCTACATTATCTCACTCAATCCCTGCAGCGACCCAGAGTACACCCCACTGGAAGCCCCAGCTAATAATTCTGCGGTCTGGATGCCTGATTGACTGTGGCGGGGTGGTAGTGTGATTTTTTTTTTTTTTTTGGTTTTTGGCTGGATCTAGGTTTGCACCCACCACCTCCGGCATATGGGGCTGGTGCCCTAATCCTTTGAGCCACAGGCGCCACCCAGTAGTGTGATTTTTAAATGATAGAAAATCTCAAGCCTTAGCTCGGGGGAGGCTGATTCAGTACAAATGAAATGCGGCCAGAATACTTGTCTTTTTCAAGTTCTTCTAGTGATCCAGCACACAGCTCTGTTTGGGAACTACTTAGTTCACATGGGGTACATCACTCTGACTCTTTGCTTCTCTAGATTTTGGCGCAGGAGAAGACTTCAGGGAGGATGTGCCAAGCGAGCCTTCCGAGGCACCAAAGGTGCCCACAAAACAAAAATGTTCAGTACTGTGAGTCCTACGGCTTTCTAAAGCCCAGGCACGAAAACAACCTTCTCTGGAGCCCTGATGGACCAACCAAGGGAGGGACTCAGCCTGGCAGTTCTTGGCTGAGGAATGGGGACAGCATTCCTCAAGAGACATGATCACTGTGGCTAGCTCTATTTAAGTTGGCATTTCTATTGGAATTTATAAAGGTAATTGTGGGAAATGAGCATCTTTATAATATCAAGTCTTCCTATCCATCAACAATAGTGTTAAGTCTCCATTTATTTAGGCTTTAATACCTTTCACTAAAGTTGAACAGTTTTCTCTGTTAAGGTCATAAATCCCTGACAGGTTAATTCCTAGTCACTTTCTGGTTCCTGCTGTGAATGTTGCCTTTGCTGTACTGTGTTGCTAGTGCTTTGAAGTGCATTTGATTTCTGTGTATTGATCTTAAATCCAGCACCTGTTAATTCTTTTGGACTTTTTTCAGTCAAATATCACAACCTGAGGAAACTGAGTTCTTCCTTCCTCTTATTTTCTTTCTATAGTCTTATCACACTGCCTGGGACTCAGCACAATGTTGAACAGAGGCAGTGTTTGAAGACATCCTCATCTCCCGATCTTGAATGGAATTTTTCAAACACTTTATCATTTATTAAACACAGCACTGCTGTTTTCGTAGATACCCTTTGTGAGGTGAGGGTAGCTCCCTCCTGTTCTAGTTTGCTAAATTCTCTGGTTTTTGTAAACGGGTGTTGAATTTTACTGAACACTTTTTTTTGCATCTGTTGACATAATCTATTTCATTTTTCCGTTATTCTACTAGTTACTTGGGTTCCTCTCCCTATGTCCTGAAAGACGAGAAAATAAAGTATGATGAAAACCTTGAGAACCCCTTAGTGTTTGTCTTTATAGCTTCACACACACTGACTGGTACAGACACTAAAAACCAGAAAGGCTGCCGAGCCTACTGTTGCCTGTACTATTTGCTTCCTAGATAGGCAGTGGACTAGACCCACTGGGCAAAGGGCTGGCTGACCTGCTGGCTGAGAGGACTGAGGACGCCCTGCTGTTAGGTGTAGAGAAGGGCCCAGGGCCCAGGAATGCAGGGAACAGAGAGGAAACGTGATCGCCAGACTTCAGAGGGGATGAGGGAGGCGCTTCCTTGCCTCCTTGGACATGGCCAGCTTTGCCTAAAATCTGAAGATCCCCTTCCTATAAATTCACAAGCTTGGGGAGTGTGTAAACCCTTTCCCACTCTCAGATATGGGAAATAAAGACATGAAATTTTGCTTCCAAAGAATTCCGGCCTCCCATGGAACACTGAAGAAGTAAGGTCCCTGGTAAGGTTTTCCAAATGGCAGGTTCGCTGGTATGAAAGTACGAGCATCCTCTGACGATTCAGCTGGTCACTGAACAACTCTGTTTACTGTATAGGGATCTTCTGACCCAGGGAACCAGGCCCTTGACACTTAAAGGGCTGTGACTGCTGTCTTCATAGCTCCAAAGGGCTATTTAGGGGCAGAACATATAAGTGTGGTCACAGAGAGACAAACCAGGACCAGCAGAAGCAACTACAAGGACCATAGAAGCTGACTGAGAATAAAGAAAAACTTTCATATTGACTCTTTCTATGGGCAGGGAGTCCAATCACAGCAAATGAGCAGCTCTTCTGTAAAGTAGACACACGCCAGGAGTGGACTGCTTACCTCTGACCTCTGCTACCCTTTTAGCTCTGGACTATGAAGGGACACCAGCTAACAGGGAGGGCTGGGTTTACTTGGCCAAGCTGGTCAAAGCAGTGTTTTGACTTAGAACTGCTGGTCTTATGGCATCATTCCAGGCTCTGCTGCCCTCTGTGCCACTGGCTTTTACACCTTTAATCTTCTGGGTGGACCTGCTCACTCCTCAAGACCCAGGGAGATTTCAGAAGCTATGTGCTCTTGCACATTTTATAAATTGAGACAGGTGCATGATTTAACTTCAAGGGAAGGTGCCAAGAAGCAAGAAAAGGTCCTCAGTGTGAATACTTGTGGAGGGAGCGGCTGCTACCTGACTCCACCTTCACACACCAGTGCGGCAGCAACAGGGGCTTTATTTGTGGGGATTGGGAAGCTGCAACAGAGCCTACCGTGCAGACCAGGAAGGTTTGGTACAGCTACCAGGAGACGAGGGAAGAGGGGACTGGCCTCAGTGGGCTCTGCAACTTGGAGCACTTTGTCCCTTCTCAATCCTTAAGGGCGAGTGTGCAGGAAGAGTTCAGCACTTCACAAACTGGTGGGTGACCTCATAGATTCCCACAGACTCCTGGGCCTTTTCGTCATACTCAGTCCAATCCTGTGAAATAAAGCGGCAATGTTAGCCTCATAAGGCCAAAAGGAGCAGTGTGGAAAGTAGAGAACTGGGACTTAGAAAGCCCATTTCTAAGCCCATTTCTCTGACTTAGATAGTCACAAACATAGGACCCTGAACAAAGCCAGATAGCTCAGGACCAAATTCCAGTGATTTCAGCTTTGTGATTGTGGGCAAGTCACTTAACTTCTCTGAGTCTTGTCCTCTATTAAAAAGAAAAGACAATATACTTCATATTGAATGTTGAAAGAGTCAAGTGAGAAAATGTAAAAAGCATGTAAAAGCAATTAGCATAGCGCCTGGCACATATGAGAGCTCAGTAAGTGCCAGCTACTGTTACTATGAGGCACTATGCAAACTAGATGAAGTTCCTGTCCTTCTTTTAAGGCCTGAACACAAGGCTTTTCTATCACCAGGGTAGTAACATGTCCAGTAATAGAAACTATTGCTTATTGTTCACTGTAGCAAGGTTCTATGAAGTCACCGCAAATACTGCTCCCAGGGGAATGTAGGGTTAGGTTCCTGTGGGCTCTGATCAATAAATAATCTTCTATCACGTGGTACTGCTGTTTAAAGACACCTTACTTAATATACAGTGTTGATTTATTAACATTGAACTCATGGCCAGCAGCACTATAACTCATGTCAGAACAAGGCTTACCTAACACGTTTTCCCTGTGAGGCACATCACAGCCTCCATGCACGTACACCAGAGAGCCCTACATTTGCGCCATATAAATAGTGAAATCACCAACAAAAAGCATAAAAATACAGTGAACTTTCCATCGCTGCACTTTGTTTACCAAAAGCATAATTTCCACCAGGTACCCTACAGTACCATGCAAAGCCCCAACTTTCGTACCTTCTCCTGCAGATTAATGTCACTGAACACTGTCCCTGACTCCACACCCTCGGCAGCAAACCCAGCCTGCAGAGGACAGGAAGCCAGCGGTTAGGCCTGGGAAGAGGAGGCACTGGGCTGACATGTGAGGGCTGTCGGGTTGCTAGCTCTTCTTGCAATGCCTTTGAGATGGAAGACAGAGAGCTTCCAGGACCTGGCAGCCTCTTCAGGACCAGAAGGCAGGAGGTGTGGGGTGAATTCTTCTGCTACCCTTGATGTGCTGAACCACTTTGGGCATGTCACTCCCCTCTCTGGACCTTAGTTTTCTGATTTATGAAATGGGGATGATGCTATTCTCTCTGCTGTCTGCCTCAGGTTTGGTGTGACATGAAAAGCTGCACAGGGCAGTGCCTATGGCTCAGTAAGCAGGGCATCAGTCCCATATACTGAGGGTGGCGGGTTCGAACCCGGCCCCAGCCAAACTGTAACAACAAAAAACATAGTCGGACATTGTGGCAGGCACCTGTAGTCCCAGCTACTCGAGAAGCCGAGGCAAGAGAATCGCCTAAGCCCAGGAGTTGGAGGTTGCTGTGAGCTGTGACACCATGGCACTCTACCAAGCACGACAAAGTCAGACCGTCTCTTTAAAAAAGAAAGAAGCTCCGCGCCTGTGGTTCAAGTAGGCTAAGGCCACATACACCTGAGCTGGTGGGTTTGAATCCAGCTGGGACCTGCCAAACAACAATGACGGCTGCAACCGAAAAATGGCTGGGTGTTGTGTCGGGCGCCTGTAGTTCCAGCCACTTGGGAGGCGGAGGCAGGAGACTCGCTTGAGCCCAGGAGTTGAAGGTTGCTGTGAGCTGTGATGCCACAGCACTCTATCCAGGGTGACAGCTTGAAAAAAAAAAGCTGCACAAACAAAAGGGAGGAGCCTAGCTCTAGAGTAAGACAGACTTGGGCCCAAATTACAACCCCACTGCTCACTGTATGACCCTGGGCAAGTCACAAAACCTATGAAGTTCTTTCCTCATCTGAAGAACAGGATGAACAGTTTCATAGGGTTACTATGGGGATTAAATGAATTAACATGTGAAAGTGACAGGCACTGTACCCAGCATATAGTGACCACCTGATAAATGATAGTCATTCCCAGTCCATGGTCTCTGCAGGAAGCATAGTTCTGCTTCACAACAAGCCCTCCCCATACAGGTTACCTACGAAGACACATACCTGTGGCTGGAAATCAACTGGTTCCAGGCCCCGGCATTCAAACTCTACTATTGTCTTGAACTTCTCGTTGTCTTCAGTCTAGAAAGAAAGCGTGTAGAGAGGGTAAGCTCAAATGGGCCCCCAGATGCCCCATGGCCCCACCCTTCCTGCCCCTATCCCTCTAATATGGGCCCTGGGAACAACTCATTCCCTTCCTAAAAGAAGCCTGCTTTGGCACCTGATCCCCATGAGGCTTTCTGTGGGGACATGAGTACGGCAGAAAAAGTATTGATTCTGGGGTCAGCCCAGCTGGCTGTGAGGCTGAGCTCTGCCTCTCTTCCCAAGATTCCTGATATCTTAAACAAAACTGAGGAGACCTCTACAAGTTTATTTTGAGAATCTGGAATATATGTTAAGTGCTCAGCACAGTACTTGACATGTTCAATCAATGACAGATAAGATTACCAACACAAAAATATGAACAAGAATGTTGAGCTACAAGGTCTCCAAATCATCCAAACAGTCCTGGTACGCACAGCTATATAGCCTTTTGCTAATCCTCTGCCATGCTGCGAGGGCAGAGGGTTGACCTAATAACCTAAAGCCTTTGACATGGTGTATGTATGTGGGAAGGGACACCTCTTGTGGGTAGGTGGCCAGGAAACTCTTGCTTACCTGACCCACAGGCCCAGAGACCCCAAGCACCATACCCACACATTCACTCTCTTCCTATTATCTACTGTAAAATAATTTCCTGCACACCAACCACACCATGATTTTTACTCGAGGGCAAGTCCTCATTTAACTTTAAAACAAAGCCAAGAATTTGGCATAATTCAGACATTTTAAGTAAATATCAAATAGGAAAGAGCGAATACAAGTAACTGCCCTTCTTTAAACAAAAAGACCCCAAACACACTCTCTCTGCCTCACCTTTGGGCTTGTTATGTACTATCAAATAACTATCTATTAACATCCATGCTATCATGATATGGGATGCATCCAAGAACTGTTCCACCTGAGGTTTTGGAGAAGGCTTGCACATCCCCTAAAATGTAGTCAAGGCAAGAGTTCTCAGTGATGCAAACTAAGCAGCCAGGTGGGTCAGCAGAACCCGGAGCTCCCACAGCACTGAGTTTATAAGGCACTGCAACAGCCTGTTGATGAGTCTTTTTCTTGCCAAGTGCTCAGTGTATGGTAATTAATGACTGAGCGAATGAACAACTGAGTAAGTACACGTGTGAATATCCTGTGATGGGTCACTCTGACACAGATGTAACTCTAGGCCTCCTAGCTCCCAGTTTAGATTCAAATCCAAAACACCTGCTACCATAGCAACAAACTTACATTGTAAGGCTTGATGGTGCTGCTCAAAATGTCTGAAACATAAAAAAACACAAAGTTGACTAGAGTCCATACACTTGCCCCACCAAGGTACCCAAACGTGGCACTGGGAAAAAGAGATCACTGCACAGGCTTCTGCTTGAGTCCACCCAAAGATAACATGAGCCTGCTTTTGGTTTGGTACCAGGTAACTGTGGGCCAGCTTGGCAGAACTCAGTATTTTTGGCCTGACCTACCAATGGAGTTTTCCCGTGCACAAAGTTTGCACTTCTGGACCATGGAGGCGCTGCCACGCCCACCCTTCAGGGCCACACTGTCCTGGCAAAGAGCAAACAGAACCGCTAGTTACACATCAAATAAATGCTAGGGTCCTGAGGATATCCAGTCCCACTAGTTATTATCCAGTTGAAGAGACCAAGATCCAGAGAGGGGGAGTGACTTGTTATGACAAGAACCCTGGGGAGGCTTCTTGAGAATGAGGAAAGGGCTTCCCCTTAATTCTGAACTCTGCTTCACATCCCAAATATGCCTGCTGTTCCCAGTGCTGCACACACTGATGCCTGCCCTTCCAAACTCAAAAGAAAAGGGTCCGAAGGAGATTAGGGTCAGTTTCCCCACTTCCTCCCCAGAGGTGTACTTGTATTTGTGAGTATGGTGGTGGTAGGGAACAGTTACCATCAGCCGGATGTACTGCCATTTCTCTGAAATCTCACCACAGTTGCCACATTTCATCTTGGAAGGAAAAAAAAGTATTAGTAAATCAAGTGGCTCAGCTGGGCAGACACTGAGGGAAGGAAAACAAAATGTGAGGTAGGCAGACTTACAATCTACTTTCTTGTTGGCACTCTCACTTCATCCTTACAACTAGCCCCAGCAAGAACATAATTGGACTTATCTCTGGGCAAAGAACAGGTCAAGTTGTTTCCTATGCTGACATAACCACCCTCCTCTAAAAAGTGCCCTGTCCCACAGATGATGCAAGGTTCATTTGGTACAGAAATGGCTTCAACAGGCTCCCCACTGCTTCTGCTTGGTTGAGAGCTTCTTTTGCATTCCCTTATTCCCCAAAGGGGCTACCTGGCAGTCCCCAAGTTACAAATAAGATCGGTTCTGTAGGTTTGTTCTTAAGTTGAATTTGTATGTAAGTTGGAACAGGTACATTTACCTATTACCTATAATAGCCTCCATTTGTAACTCTGAATTGTATGTCAGTTGGATGTTTGTAACTCAAGGATTTACTGTAATAACCTCCATTCGTAAGTGCGAGTTGTTCATAAGTTGGATGTGTGTAACTCGGGGACTATCTGTAATCAATCTGTTGTCACTCTATTTTTCTGTCTCCTTCACTAGACTTTGTGCTGCCTAAAGCCAAAAATACTGATTGCCCAAATAAGCCCTGGCACTCAGCTTCAAAATACTTGGAAATGAAAGTGGGCAGAGGTAACTTCTTGAAGGATAGGGCTCTTGGCAGGTACAGAAGAACGCCTGGGCTAGGAGGAAAATAGAGCAGAGGCTCTGGGATAGTGAAGGGCCTCAAAGTGTGTAGTAGTAGGACTTCTGCAGACCATGACACTAGGGTACCTGATTTTACCAACATGGAAAGGGAAGGGTGAATTATGCTTAAAATCGACCTACTTCACAATAAATAAAACCAAAGGAGAAATTATTCACCTTATTAAATAATCACAAGGTCCCTTCACGTAGCATTTCATTTAGTGTCTGTTTACTAAGACCACGAAATATTTAACAGAGGCAAAAATTACAAAAGAACTCCAAGACTGCCAATTAAAGATGAACCAATAAACCTAAAAAAGCAAACCTAAAATTCTAATCAGAAAAAAACCCGAATATTTAGTGCGTCTGGCTAAGCATTTCTCATGCGACCGGAGAAAAAGCTCCTGTCCTGTACTGAGATGAGGCTGGGTCACCTCTTCCCGGGGTCTGGCCCCAGCTGCCCGTACCGAAACCCCCAGGAGCCCCACCGCCTCTCCACGCTCCTCCCTCCCGGTCCGAGGGCCGGGCCATCCCCCGCACCTTCAGGTACCACCGAAAGTCCTCGCCCATTGGCCGGAGATTGGTGACGTTCTCCAGCGTGGCTTTGAGCTGCAGCGCGATTTTCTAAGGAGAGGGAGGGCCACAGAGTCCGCGTCAGCTGCGCCTGCGCAGCCCCACAAGGGCCCGCCTAGCCCCGACCGTCGGCTCCGCCCTGCCCCTCCCAGCACGAGCTCTGCCTCCCGCTCCATCAACGCGATCCCGCTCCACCAACCCGCCTCCCAGATCCTCGCCACCTGTCCCTCCATGCCCCGGCGGCGGGTCGCCGCCCCTCACCCCCATAGCGTCCCGGCTCAGCCTGCCGCTGGCTGCGGCCGCTACTTTCCGGCCCGTCGTAAAAGGCGGACTCGGTCTGCGCACCCTCAGTGCGCGGCCGCGAGGAGGGGCGGGGCCTGCGCGCCGCTGCTTGCCCTCTGTGCCCGGTTCTTCTCTGCAGGTGACCTGCAACCTGTGAATGTCAGCGAAGTCCGCCTGAAGCATGCCTCCAGGGATCGGTAACGCACGTCGATTTTTGTGCCAGCACTAAGCGAACAAAACAGCTTCTGTACAAAACCTCTGCTTGGTATCCTCCTGTCCCCCATTTCTCGTTCCTGGCTCTTCATTAGTCTGCCTGCCCTCTGAAACTTCTCAGATCATGTCGATTTCCCCTGCAGCCTAGCAGATTTGGAGATGCCTTTCCAGTTTCGCCGAATGAGACCTGGCTTGCAGGCCACTCTCAGAGTTGCCAAGTGTCCGCGCCCTTCTCTTCGTGGTCCCTGGGACTAGATACTCCCCTTCAATTGGCTCTTTGGGCTCCCACCTGGCTTGCCCTTCTGTCATATGCTCACTGAACTTTGTTTTACCTGGCCTCTAATCCAGGTACATCTGGGACCATGCGGGAACTGATTTTTTTTTTTAGTACTTGAAGACCAGGTGGATGAGGTGACTTTTTGCCTCATTGCCCCCAAGTACCCTTGTAGCAGGAAGTGCACTGGATTCAGGAGCCCTGACATCTTGTCACTACTTCTCACTTGCCCTATAGTCTCCGAAGGAGGCAGTGTAGTGAAAAAAAGCTCTGGTCCAGGAGTCAGAATACTTGGGAACTTGCCCCACGCTAGCCAGTGTTTAGGGAATGTGAGTTGCTAATTAATTCCTCTCAAATGAGGCTTATCAAGGTCTGGTTCCTTTTAGTAGGTGCAATCCGTTCAGTCAGCAATTTGCCTAAAGAAGCAGTACACTTTAGGCAAGAAGTTCATACAGTTCTACTTTCTGAACAAATTCCTAATCTATACCAATTTGGTTTCAGGCCTAACTGGCTGTTGGTGTTCTGATTTTAAAAAATGGATTAATGTAAAACTTTTCTAAGACCAGGTATTTTATCTTTTGTAATGTACTAAACCGAAATATTTCCACATACACACTACTGAAATATATCTGTATCTCTAAAAGGTGATTTTAAAAGCCCCAACCATAATACTAGAGCCAGGCTCAGTGGCTTATGCCTGTAATCCTAGCACTTTGGGAGGCAGAGGTGGGTGGATTGCTTGAGCTCAGGAGTTCAAGACCAGCCTGAGCAAGAGCGAGATCCTGTCTCTAAAAATTAGCCCAGCCATGTGGCAGGCAGCTGTAGTCCCAATATAGGCTACTTGGGAGGCTGAGACAAGAGAAATGCTTAAGCCCAAGAGTTTGAGGTTGCTGTGAGCTCTGACACCACCAACACTCTACCCATAGCAACAGAGTGAGACTCTCAAAAAAAAAAAAAAGTAACCACAGTACTATTTCACACTTAAAAAAAATTAACAATACTTGATAAAAATCATCAAATAATTAAGAGTCCAAATTTCCTTTTTGAATCATGGTCCAAATATATTAATGTGTCTCTTAAATCTTTTTTTTTGAGACTGAGTCATTATTTCGCTCTCGGTAGAGTGTTGTGGTGTCACAGCTCACAGCAACCTCAAACTCTGGCTCAAGCAGATCTCCTGCCTCAGCCTCCCAAGTAGCTGGGACTACAGGCACCTACCACAACGGCCGGCTATTTTTTTTATTGTTGCAGTTGTTTAGTTGGCCCGGGCAGGGTTCAAACCTGCCACCCTGTATGTGGCTGGTGCTGTAACCACTGTGCTACGGGCGCTGAGCCTTAGATCCCTTTTATATTTTCCCACTCCCTTTGTTTCCTTTGCAATTTTTTGAAGAAACCATGTCATTTGTTCTGGAATTTCCTCTAGAAACTGCTCATTGGATTCTCATTGTAATTTTCTTAGCATGTTTCTCTATTCTCTTATTTCCTATAAAATGGTAGTTATAGCTAGAGGATTGATTAGATTCCACTTTGAGCAATACTTTGCATAGGATGTTAGTGTTGTACAAAGAAATTGAGACAAGTTCACATATTCAGGTCTTTATAAAATAATAAAAATTGGATTTTATCACACATTGATTAAAGACAATCATTTATAGCTTATAAAAAATATTGCCCTGATATACACAAAATTTCCTGATAATGGTAATTAATAACAACTACTTCCACCCCCCTCATGTCCACAGCAATATTCAACCTAGATTGGTTTAATCTTGAAGTGTAGTCCAATAAGACTGAAGACCAAACACTTCAGGTCCTGGACAAGATAATAAAATACTCGTAGACCTTCTGGATCCCTGAAATACAAGGAAAAAAAAATGTTAAAAAAACTGAGGAAAACTGGCAAAAAAATCCCACTTAATAACCCTAATTACTTATTTACTAAGATGTTCCTTATACAGATAATGACAGCATTAAAACTTTAAACAATCAAATGTCCATAAAGGAAAAGGTTGGGCGGTGCCTGTGGCTCAAAGGAGTGGGGAGCCGACCCCATATGCCAGAGGTGGCAGGTTCAAACCCAGCCCTGGCCAAAAACTGCAAAAAAAAAAAAAAAAAAAAGGCTATATTCAAATGGAATATTATGAGAGCATTTAAATATACTGAGTTTTTCAAATGGGGAAATGTTTACAAATTGAAAAAGTCATGATTAAAATAACTATGATTTCAAGTGTGTTTTTTGTGGTCTTTAAAAATGATTTTTTTAATGTACAGAGGAAAAAAGACTTAAGACATTAATGAAGTTTGTTTAATTGATAAGATTATGGACAATTTTTACTTTCTACCTTGTTACAGTTCCTGTATTTTCTGTAGTGAGCATGTATTACTTTCAGAATTAGGAAAACTTTTTAAAAAAAATACATGCAGGACCGAAGTTGGTTACTATGGCATCACTAGCTAAGAACAAGCAGTCTGTACAAAGGAAGACAATTATGCTCAATATTTACTAAAAGTGAGTTGTATCTACTCCCAAATCCTCAAAATACAAGAGCCAGGGTGGTGCCTGTGGCTCAAAGGAGTAGAGCATCGGCCCCATATACTAGAGGTGGTGAGTTCAAACCCAGCACTGGCCAAAAACTACAAAAAAAAAAAAAAAATACAAGAGTCAAAGAGGTTGCCAAATTCTTAAAGATCCTTTGCAGCACACAGACTCGTGTCTCAACTTTATAATTTGCCACACTGACAACATGAATTTTAAAATTCACATCCTAAAAAATTTCAAGTTTTATCAAAGTCAGACTTAAGATGCTCTAGTCTAGAATGGTCAACACTGCAAAAGCTATTCAGACTTAGTGAAGCTACAGTTTATCCTGGGTGCTTGTTTTGGCATATTTCACTTTCTGTTCTGGCTGCTCCTGTGCTTTAATCTGTATGTGTGAATGTCACCGAGAAGCTCTTAGTAGCAGTGATCAAATGAAACACCAAAAGTAACAGGAGCAAGCCTTCAAAAATATTTAAGAGTCCTTCCCTACCAAGAAGACAAAGCTGCCACATCTGTTTTGCATTTGCAGCAGATCTTCCTATAATGGTTACAGTTGGGTTAAGGGTTTCTTATTGCTCCAAAACAGACATAACTGGATGTAAGGATCATGTACACTTACTTGGATTGATTGACATCAATAAGGGAACCAATTTTTGATGTTGTGAAAGAAATGTGTTCATCTCCAATGACAATTTCAAGTTCCTAAAAACATATTTAAAAAAAAATCGGAGTTGAGAAGAACTGGATTATTCATCAAGCACATAGAAGAAGGGTTTATCATTTGCCAAATCACAAACTCTACTACAGATGGCCATAGAAAAAAAGGGCATTTCACTCTGAGCTCTAAAGTGCGCTAGGTTCTAGAAACCGATAATGGTTTAACCCTTAAAAAGCTCATACTTTTAGAGAGAGTTGTATCCTTAAGGCTCTACCATTTCTGAGATTTGGAAGAATTTATATACAAGTTTTCATTGTTAACAATGTGGAGTGACATGGATAGATCTGTGTTTTAAAAATACCAAAGGATCGGCTCAGTGCCTGTGGCTCAATGGGCTAAGGTGCCAGCCACGTACACCTGAGCTGGCGGGTTCGAATCCAGCCCAGACCCGCCAAACAACAATGACGGCTGCAACCAAAAAATGGCGGGGCGCCTGTAGTCCCAGCTACTTGGGAGGCAGAGGCATGAGACTCGTTTGAGCCCAGGAATTGGAGGTTGCTGTGAGCTGTGACGCCACGGAACTCTCTCCAGGGTGACAGCTTGAGGCTCCGTCTCAAAAAAAAAAAAAAAAAAAACAAAAACCAAAGGATCTAACCTTTCTGGGGAACATGGGACAAGCAAAATGTTGAGAACCTGGGTTTGACCCCAGCTTTGTCACTTCCTAGCTGTATGATCTTGGGGCTCAATTTCTAGTGACATGAGTACCATAAATGTTCAAAAAATATCTATGGGAGCACCTACTGTGTGCCAGGAACTGTTCTCAGTGCTTTGGACAGGTAAAACCAAAGAACTATCTCTGCCCTGTGGAATGTACAGTCTAGTGAACTCTATTTATTTTTTCTTTTTTCCTATTTTTGATTTATAATTCTAACAGAAAGTAGAAAAAATAGAGATAAACGTTCCCAATACCCAGATTTGAGAAACAATATTTTGTTATGCTTGTGTGAGATTTTTTTTAAAGAAATAAAATATTACAAAGTTTATGTTCACCTCCCATTCTGTTCTGCATTCCCTTAAGTTGGAATGTATCTATTCTACTCATGTTTTTAGATTTGGTGGTAGTTTAAAAAAATTTTACATTGGCCAATTGCAGTGGCTCATGCCTATAATCCTAGCACTCTTAAGAGGCTGAGGTAGATTGTTTGAGCTCAGGAGTTCGAGACCAGACTGAGCAAGAACAAACCATCGTCTCTACTAAAAATAGAAACACTAGCCAGGCATAGTGGCACTCACCTGTAGTCCCAGCCTTTCGGGAGGCAGAGACAAGAGGTTCACTCAAGCCCAAGAATTTGAGGTTGTCATGAACTACAATGACACCATGGCATTCTACCCAGGGTGACAGAGTGACATTATGTCTCAAAAAAGAAAAAATTTTTTTACAAAAATGGTCATACTGTATGCATTTTTTTGCTTTTTCCATTCAATATTGTTTTTGAGATTTATCCATGTTGAGTTATGTAGATCTAGTTAATTAGTTTTAAGTGTTTTAGGCTAAGTATTCTATTTCCCTAATTGAAGCAGACTTAAAATTCCAAACTTTTGTTACTGTAGGAGAACCTCCATAAGTTGACCACTTCTCTACATTGACCACATCAAGTTGACCTAACTTTCATAGACTAGACACGCCCCACATGTACCTTATCAGTACAGTAGGTTCAGTTCCTTATACTGACCTTACGGTGACCAGTTTGTTACAGTTCCTTGGGTGGTTAACTCAGAAGTTCTACTATATAAGTAATGTGGCAAAAACAGTCTTCTACACATCTTGTCATACATATGTGAAAATGTCTCCAGGAATATTCCTAGAAGTATGATAAGTATTTTAAACTGTGCCTGAGGTTTGGTGCCTACAGCTCAGTGGTTAAGGCGCCGGCCACACACACCAGGACTGGCAGGTTCAAACTCGGCCCGGGTCTGCTAAGTGACAATGACGACAACAACAAAACAAATAGCCAGGTATTGTGGCAGGCACCTGTAGTCCCACCTACTTGGGAGGCTGAGGCAAGAGACTCGCTTAAGCCCAAGAGTTTGAGGTTGCTGTGAGCTGTGATGCCACAGCACTCTACCAAGGGCAACATAGTGAGACTGTTTCAAAAACAAAAACAACACCAAAAAAAAAAAACCAAAACTGTGCCTGATACTACCAAATTGCTCCCTAAATTGGTTGTATTAATTTTAATTCTATTCCCCGGTCCATTATTACTATAATAAGAACATCTTTTTTTCATATCCTTAACATGCTGAGTTTTCTTTGTTAACAGGTTCAAAATGTTATCTTATTATCCTAAATTTCTTATTTATTTATTTATTTATTTTGAGACAGAGTCTCATGATGTTACCCTTGGTAGAGTGCTGTGGCATCACAGCTCAAGGAAACCTCAAACTCTTGGGCTTAAGCAATTTAAGAGATCTCTTGCCTTAGCCTCCCAAGTAACTGGGACTACAAGCACCTGCCACCATACCCAGCAATTTTTTTGTTGCAGTTGTCATTGTTGTTTAGCAGGCCCAGGCTGGGTTTGAACCCGCCAGCCCCAGTGAAAATGGCTGATACCCTGACCACTGAACTACGGGCAACAAGCCTGAGAGAAAGTAACTTTTGAAGACTTCAATAATAAAGATAGTTTTGTGCAGAGTTAAAGGAAAAATATTCTAGGCAGAATGTGACACGTTCAAAGGCCTTAAAGTAAGATCCACCTAGGTGTGTCTGAGGAACAGAAATGAGGCTAGTAAGGCTTGAATGCAGAGACTGTGAGGATGACAGAAGATAAGGTTGGAGTTTGGGATTTAAGTGCAGTGGGAATCCACTGAAGCATTTGAATCAGTGGAATACACAAAAACACATTTTTAAAGATCACATTTGCTTCAGGATGGAAAAATGGGTAATATGGGACAGAAGAAATAGGAAAGGAGAAGTCTGGATTAGGGTTTCAGCTGTTCAGGCAGAAATTATCTTTTCTGTTCATTCAAACTTGAGAGTGATAAATAAATAAATAAATAAATATATATATATATATATATATATATATGCATGCATATATATATATGTATTTTTTGAGACAGAGCCTCAAGCTGTCACCCTGGGTAGAGTGCTGTGGCATCACATCTCACAGCAACCTCCAATTCCTGGGCTCAAGTGAGTCTCCTGCCTCTGCCTCCCAAGTAGCAGGGACTACAGGTGCCCGCCACAACGCTCGGCTATTTTTTAGTTGTAGTTGTCATCGTTGTTTGGCAGGCCTGGGCTGGATTCGAACCCGCCAGCTCTGGTGTATGTGTCTGGCACCTTAGCTGCCTGAGCTACTGGAGCCGAGCCAGTTTTTATATTTTTAATTACCAAAATGGCCTTCAGAATGAATATATAAGTCATGAATTTACATAATACACTTAGTTACCTGTATGATTTTTCCTTCTATTAGATTGTTGAAACAATTATGTTCTATTTATCTTTGTATGCCTACAATGCTTTGTCCATACTGGTTATTCAGTAAGTAAGTAAGGTGGGCAGTGAAAGATTTGAGAAAGAGGGTTGTCATAAGAAGAAATTCAGGGGCTCTGCGCCTGTGGCTCAATGGGCTAAGGTGTCAGCCACGTATATTTGAGCTGGCGGGTTCGAATCCAGCCCGGGCCCGCCAAACAACAATGACGGCTGCAACCAAAAATTGGCCGGGCGTTGTGGCGGGCGCCTGTAGTCCCAGCTACTTGGGAGGCAGAGGCAAGAGACTCGCTTGAGCCCAGGAACTGGAGGTTGCTGTGAGCTGTGATGCCATGGCACCTTGTCCAGGGTGACAGCTTGAGGCTCTGTTTCAAAAAAAAAAAAAAAAGAAGAAATTCAGGGCTGGGCTTTACGTGGCCACTCGCTTTCTTTGTTCCTATTAATGTTTCCTTAGACCAAGGTGCTGGTAATCTGCTACATGCAAGGAAAATCACACACCCACAAACACACACAGATTAATTATCATATGCAGAGCAGTAAACCTTATCTTATTTGTAAGATTTCTGCAGTATAGGATGATCAATAAAACACTCACCTGTCGGCCAACTCGGTCAGGAGGCGGCCACAAAGCATCATCCTCTTTGGTAATTTCACTGTCGTCAATTATTCTCTTCAGTTCCTCCATCACACTTTTATGTACATAAGCCTGAAAGCAAGTTAAAAAACAAAATTGAAGTTGTATCCGTAAGCAGTGTAAGATAAAAACAACTGCTCCTACGGACTTATTTCTGGTACCTCCTTAAGTCGGAAGACATTCACACTTGACCTCAGCATGCTAAGGGAGAGAGACGGGGTCAGACACACCCAGTAACTACACTCCAGTATCCTATCTACTTGTTACCACCTCCTGGCACATCCTATTCACATGGACTTTCTCCCTGCTCACATACCCAATTCACACCTGAACCCAAAACTCATCTGTGATTTGCACCCTACTGTGGTAATGTTTATGTTCTCTCCAACACTCATGCTCAAATTTAATTCCCAATTCAACAGTATTAAGAAGTAGTGCTGTTAGGAGGTAATTAGGCCGTGAGGGTATACAATGAGCCCATTGTAGCCCACGAGCCCTCGTGGATCAGTGCCTTATAAAAGAGATCAAGAAACCAGCTGGCCCCTTTTTGCGCCTTTGCTTTGTAAGGACACAGCATTTGTCCCCTCTGGAGTACCCAGGAATAAGGCACCATCTTAGAAGCAGAGATGGGGCCCTTACCGGAAACCAAACTTAACCAGCTTCCAAAACTGTGAGAAAATGTTATTGCTTATAAATTACCCAGTCTCGATATTTTGTTATAGCAGCACAAAATGGTGCTGTTTATTCTCAGCTAAGTAACATGCTTCTGAGGAACAGAGAGATGTTTTTAAAATACATTTTACAGACTAGCAGTGAGGATGTTGACATGTGTAGATAAGTATGAAATCAATAGCTAATTAAATGTGATAGTATGAAAATATATTGACTGTTAAGACTTTTCAAATGTAACTAAGTGGTTAAAAGGAAAGAGAAGCTCTGGTCAAGCCTTAATTGTGTGGCAGAAATCACAGCAGAATGGAGCACATAGATTTTTACAGAGGTAGGCATGGGTAGGAATTCCCACTGTAATTCCTTTTTTTCTTTTGTAGAGACAGAGTCTCACTTTATCACCCTCAGTAGAGTGCTGTGGCATCACACAACTCACAGCAACCTCCAGCTCCTGGACTTAGGGTGATCCTCTTGCCTCAGCCTCCTGAGTAGCTGGGACTACAGGCGCCCGCCACAATGCCCGGCTATTTTTCTGTTTTTGCAGTTCGGCCGAGGCCAGGTTTGAACCTGCCACCTTCGGTATATGGGGCTGACGCCCTACTCAATGAACTATAGGTGCCGCCCCCCACTGTAATTCTTGTAAGCAGGGGTGACTTAAAAACAAGCTCCACAGTTATTATCTAGGCCTTCATTATCTTATTTGTAAAGGGGATATATAATACCCCCCATCACATGGCTTATAATCAAGGTTAAATAAAACATATATAAAATACCTAGTGCCATGCCTGATATCTAACATACAATCAATGATGGTAACTGCTTTCCTATGCTCCCTAAACTCCCCTCAGATGCAAATTAAATTGCCCTTTCCATTGAGTACTATGTACCAGGGAACATACCAAGCACATTAGGCGTAACATATTTAATTCTGCAACAGAAGAGTGGAGGTAGGTTTTATTATCCTTCTTTTCGCAGATGAAAAAACAGAAAATTTATCAAGTTCAGACAGCAGACTTGCCCAAGGTCACAAGGTTAGTAAGCAGCAGATTCAGGGTTCAAAATAAGGTATGCTTTGACTTTGAATGGTTACCAGTAACTGATTTGGCATTGCAAAAGAAAATACAAACTAAAAGATTTGAGAATTAATCCAGAAGCTGTCTACAGACATATATATATACACACACACACTTCTCTGTTCTCCACCTGTCAATACTACTTCCAGAAAGAACAAAAACAGCACCAAGACAAAAGGCTCAAAGTGTGTAGTGAATGAAGGCTCATACCTCTTTTCTGATCATGACATCATTTTTATAATTGCTGTTGTTGGCATATCTCAATTTCCCTGTGAGGGGAAAAAAACAAACTCAATGTACAATGAAAACATATGAATAAAGAAAGCATTACTAGCCTACAAAGACTACCAGCTATTGCCTAAAACATATTCTAATTTGGTCTTCAATGTGTCTTAACAGATTTACTATTTATTTGGTATTCAACAATATTAATCACATCAGTTCTTTACTTCAGGTTATTAAACAGCCTCATAGCAGCTGACTCTGAACTGTAATTCCTGCAAAAGGCTGCTCAGTAAGGCTTTTACATCCTAGCACTCTGAGAGGCCAAGGCAAGAGGCTGTGGTAAAAGAACATAGGCTGGGTCTTATATAGGCTGTGATAAAAGAATATAGGCTGGCTCTTTTGTGACTCTGGCAAATCACATTTTTGTAGGTTAATATCCTTAGCTAAAAATAAGGATAGTAATTGGTAACTTACCTGGACACAGGACCTCCTAGGACTCAAATGAGTTGTAAAAGCATTTCTTTTTATTTTTATTTTTTTTATTTTTTTTTTTCAAGTCAATAGTTTATTTTTCAGAAATTTGACTTAAAACTTTAAGCAGTCCTTCACCCATAACGTGCCCAGCCGCAAGGAAGCTGTTACTCGGCTGCCATCTTGCTCCGCCCTCTCGAAAGCATTTCTTTTTATTTTATTTTTGTTTTGAGACAGTCTCTGTCGCGTTGGGTAGAGTGCTATGGCATCATAGCTCACAGCAACTTCAAAGGCTTTGGGCTCAACTGATTCTCTTGAGTCCTAAGTAGCTGGGACTACAGGCCTGCACCACCTCACCTGGATAATTTGTCTGTATTTCAGTAGAGAAGGGGTCTTGCTCTTGCTCAGGTTGGTCTCAAACACCTAAGCCCAAACAATCCTCTTGCCTTGTCTTCCAGAGTGCTAGGATGTAAAAGCATTTTGATAACTGCAGGATGCTGTTTATATATCTTATTATGGGACTGTGTAACACTGTGATCTATTTCTGTGATGGAAACATGCTTTTATCACTGAGCACATTTGGTACCCAAAGCTCTTTGTGTGCATGTGTATCTCCCACAGGCTAATCTGAATACATGGTGTGGGGATAAAGAAAAAAACAAACGAAACAGAAGACATGACTTTTTTTTCTCCTGTAGACTAGAAAATACACATGTAAAAAGAGCCAAATTAACTTATTTCAAAAGTGAGGGCTATTAGAAAGGTTCTGCACAGTTCCTCTGCCTGAAGTCTCTTCTCTTTCAGTGCATTCTTCATACAGTGAACAAAGTGATTTGGTATCAGACCTGTCTCACTAGGTTACTCTGATCATCAATTGCTTATAGCTAATCTGAGCCCGTCTGCCTTTCCAGTCACACTCTTGCAATATTCCTCTCTCACACTGCTAGAGTCCATCAAACTACTTGGTTTCTGCCTGAAACATCCCATGCACTTTTTAGTTGTCAGCCTCTTTGCTACTAATGCTGTCCAAAATACCTTCTTGACTCTTCCTGGACTCCTAACCAACTCCTATAATCCCCCCACCCTCCAGTCACCTCCCATCATTTTATGTAGGAAGTCTTTAACCCTGAGTCTAGGATAGGTGCCTCCTCTCTGCTGAGAGGTCCCTCTACTTCTCTCTACCACAACACCCAATACACCCTCACTTTTTACAAATCTGTTTGCCTCACAGAGCTTATCAGCTTATCAGCTTCATCTTTATCCCCTCACTGAGTGGATGTTTTCTGTCATCTTTGATTCCTCTTTCCCTCACC
Organism: Perodicticus potto; assembly: GCA_963574655.1. Classification (NCBI taxonomy): domain Eukaryota; kingdom Metazoa; phylum Chordata; class Mammalia; order Primates; family Lorisidae; genus Perodicticus; species Perodicticus potto. Next base: position 34,043 of record CAUYRH010001431.1, read on the forward strand.
ATAGTGCCCTCTCCCCAAATCCTACCAATGACACGAGTCCAACTAGTCCTTCCTCCAACAGTATCCTAAATCCTTCTCTCCACACTATTTCTCTAATCCCAATCAACATTCCATTTGTCTTGACAACTGCAACCATCTCCTAATCAGGAGCCGGGTTTCCACTCTTTATTCAGCACGTTATAGGTAGAATGCTTTATCAAGAACATATCACATCTTTTCTTCTGTACCATAAAGACCTACCCTCCAAACTGTGGCTCCCACTTGCCTATCCAACATCATCTCCTAACCTGAACTCACTACCCTTCAGCCACACTGACCACCGGAAACATGCCCACCTCGTTCCTGCCCTCAGCCTTGACAACACCTAGCACTTGTTCTGTGTGGAATGCTCTTCCTCTGAAGCTTCACAAAGCTAGCTCCTTCCTGTCAGTCAGAGTTCAGTTCAAATATCCCTTCTCCAGAGAGCTCTGTAATGGCCACCCTATCTAAAATCCGCCCGCCCACCAATTATTCTATCATTTTATTTCCTGACCACCCATCACTACCTGGAATTATCTTTTTGTTTACGACATCACTCCCAACACTAAAACACAAGTTCCACAGGAGAGGAAGCTTGTCCATCTTTGCTGATCCCAGAGTGGAACAGAGCCTGGCACAAAGTGGACGTGCAGTCAACGTTTGTCGAATGACAACACTCTGTTCGAACACGTCCCTGAACAGAAGACCCAGTGGGGCGGCCACCGCACAGGCTTCACTCCCTTCCTCCTTTACTCCCCCACCTCCCAATTCCAAACCCCCGGCCTAGTCTCTGTTTCCGGGAGGCGGGAGGCTGCTTTTACCGTCGGGTCGGAACTCAAACTCCAGGAACTCGTGGCCGAACTTGCCCTTGTGACCTACGTAGTAACGTAAATAAAAGTCACTCTCCATGGCTCTCAGAAGCGCGAATAAGATCTAACTTCTACAGTAAACCTCACCGCCGCGGCCCGCGCACGGCACTGACGTCAGGCGGCGCGCGGAAATGACGTCAAACGCCGTCGCCGCCGTGGAGGCGTCCTCCTCTCTTCCTGCCCCTCCCGGAAGACTGCCACGCCCCCCGCCCCCGGGAGGGAACTGGCCCCCTTAACCCGGAGTCAAGCAGTCCGCTGCCTCTACCTGGAAGTTGGGCAGGCTGAAGTCCGCCCGCCTGGGTTCTTGCTGGACCTGGTTGGCTCCGGGCGGCCACCCTGCGCCCCGCCAGGCTCACCCTCACTCTAAAGGACACTTGGCCTGTGCGAGTCGGCCAAAGCTTTTCATTGTCTCTGGCCTCAGGTCGCGTCACGTAAAATGGGGTGAAATGACCGGACCTCCCCGGAGGACGCCACGCACCGTGTGTATGTCAAAAGTTGGCCTCGTCTGAACTTTCCTGTTTAAGAAAACCGTTTTCAGTGGCCTCTTTCCTGAATCCACAGTGTGATTTCCCTGGAAGTAACTGGCCCGCTCTTATCCCCCATTGTATCCCTTTCTACCTTTTATTACTACCTTTCTATCCTTTTCTACCTCACTGGTCTCTAGGTGTTGTGAGGAGAAGGTAACCTGAATATTTGATTTCCCACTCCTAGTCTTTGTTAGGTAGAGATTATGGCTCTCAGGGATAAAGGTGGGTGGTCTGTCCTCCAGTGGTTGCCCAAGTGACTTAGAGTAACCGAAGGCTAGTTATGTCATTTCCTGCCCATCAAAGTGGTCAGTGAACCACAAAGGAGGGCCTAATCCAGACACTATAAAGCAAGACCCTAGGCCATACCCAGAGCCTCTTGTTACCACAGGGAACCTTTCGTAGTATGTGGCAAACATATCTTGCTCCCTCTTTCTATAAATCTCCTTTCTTGCTTACCTTGCTTTTGGTGTGTCTAGTCATTCTTCCCCCAAGAGCATGCTAGGAAGCAAGAACAGATAACTGCCGACCCAGCAGTTCCACCTGCCTAACAGTGATTCTCAGTCCTGGATGCACAGTGGAATCCCCAGTGGTCGTCTAGGAATTATTGATGCCTGGGCCCTGCCCCAAACCAATTAAAATCCCCAGTGCTGGACCTGGGCATTGGTATTTTATGTAAAGCTCCCCAGGTGAGTAACAGTTGAGGTCCACTGCCCAAGAGACTCTTTATCTTTTAGGCCAAAGTGGTTATCTTCAGTGAAGGCTGAAGCACAGTGGCATACCAATGGGGCAGGGTGTGGGGGGAGTTAAGGATAGTTTGTTTTTGCATGTCCCTGACACCCCCACCACCACCACCATTGGTTTGCTACTGTTAAGCTAGCAAGTGGAAGGAAGTGGTGACATGACTTAACTGCACTTTAGCAAGATTGCTTTGGCTGTGGAAAAAACTTACAGTTTAGTAGGCCCAGGGCAATCAACATCATAATTATAGGAGCTGCTTTAGCTCATCTAAGTTCCAGCCGCAGAAAAATTGTTCTAGAGACAGTGCTGAGATGACTTTAATTCTTGGGGTCTGGTGACTATGACCATATACAATTCTGTAAATCAGGCCTGTAGTCTCTGGTTCTCACTTCCAGTCTTAATGTTGAGTTCTTTTCTCCCTGAAAAAGCACCAGTAGAATGTAGAGTGAGTAGAGACTTGTATTAGAATAATCCCGTGTGTAACGGTGATCCACTGTGTCCGTTGGTGAACTGATTCAACATTTCAGACATTAGTTTCCCTATTTTAAAATAAGCATAATAATGTTGTACACCTGGCAGAACTGCTGATAAGAAACAGTGTCTTGGAAAAAAACTTTGCAAACTCTAAACTGCTATAAGATCCTAGGCCCTGTTCTTAGAACACACTGGATATGGGGAGTAACAAGGAATTGTACCAGAAAAAGAGAAAGATATTAGGCACCTAATGTTAGCTCCAAGGCTAACATTACATGTGCTTGTTCTTTGAATTGTCACAACAATCTTGAGGTAATTTGAGATATAGAGGTATCAGATGATTGCTACAAGCTTTTTTCCAAGAGTAAAATTATAATGTAACCAGTGAATCTGGGCATCTGCAGATGTGGCAAATAAAAGCACCAAGAAATTTATGGCAATTGAAAGTACCAAGAAATGTAAAGGACTGATTCCAATCTGGAAAGTAAACCTAAAGTTTTAGGTATGAGATGACATGGTAGAGCGTGGTGTGGGTGTCTGCAATGTCTGAATTTAGCATAATTTACTGAGCATCTAGCAGTTAGCATGTGTCGTGCTAGCGATTACAATGGTGAGCAAGACATTTCTTTATTGAGCATGCAGAAGAGGCAGTTAAGGAGCATACAAGCAATTACAAGGCAGGGATGAGATTACCAATAGGAGAAGTGCAGGATACTATGGAAGCACATGGGGTGGCCTCTAATCTGTTCTAGAAGCTTAAGAGAAATCTTACTGAAGAAAATGTTCAGGAGTGAGGGTCCAGAACTGTGTGGTTACAATAGATAAGTGCAGGAGTGGGGAATCTTGTTATCAGAAGGTTGCATTAATTTAGCTATAAACAACTAAGGTCATATTTGAGAAACTTCAATTAGACATACTTAAAAATGTATATTATTGAGTAAAAATATGCTGTGTACTTAATAATTTCAAAAAATGATAACTATTTGTTAAAGTTAACTAAACTTTTGATGACTTTGTTGTGTTTGCTTTTTGTTGGAAGTATTTGAATATTTGGTTGCAGCATGGAGGGCCACAGTCTCAGCTGATCTTCTGGATGAGTAAAGGTCATTTGTGACCTTAAAGTCATCTTCATTTGGGTTAGGTAGGAGAATGTAGATTTGTAGCAATAGTGGAAAAGCTAGGGGGCATTTTGGGGGCATGTTTCTGAAGGTCTGGGTATTCTGCATTTTTCCATATTTTAGTTGGCTCTTTCCTATCAAATAATGACTACTGAGAGCTCAATCATTCCCATCTGTAGTTCTTTAGGTGCATTGGTGATATTAACTAGGTGAGCCTGAAATGCTAATTTGAGTGTGACATCATGATTCTCAAAGTCAGTGAACTTGTCATTGTGTTCTTCAATTTCTAGGTCTGTAACAGCTGTGTATTCTTCAAATGACTTGCATATATCATCCTGCTCTTCAGTGACCTTTGCTAACTGGGGAAAAACTAAACTTTCCTTTTGAAGAAATGTTTTGAAAAAAGATTGATTTTTTTAAATGCTTGGATTTTTTTTTGCCACTATAGACTTTATTTTACCTGGCAAAGAGATATTCAAGTTGTTTTGATTTGACATGATATAACACAGAAATGTTGCAGTCCTATACAAAATCTTTCAATAATTCACATTGCTGATTCTATTCTTCACCAAATTAAACTGTGCTTGCAGAGATAACACCTGTCCTTGTGATAGCCACTGTGCTTTGAAATGATAAGGCAAAGCCACCCTGAATACCTCATCCTTCAACTTTAGCATGTTTCAAAACTGACAAAACTGATGAAACTGACAGATGGTGCCACATAGGCTGGAATATAGTTAATTATACTTACAACTTTTTGCAAAGTATAACTTAAAATAGTAGCTTTAGCACAGAGATTTTGCTGATGCAGGATACAATGAAAGAAATGAGAGCATCTGGATCTCTTAATACTTATTTTTATCTGTGCAATAAATCCTTTGTGTTTTTTTGTCATGGGAGCTGCACCGTCTGTACATACTAAATTTACCAAGTTCAGTCCACCTTCATGACATTTATTTTGAAAGTTGTTGAAGACAGCTCTTCCCTATGTTCTGTTCACAGGAGTGCCCAAAGTGAGTAACTCTTCCTAGTAAAGAAAATCTTCTGGCGGCGCCCATAGCACAGTGGTTATGGCACCGACCTCGTGCACTGAGGGTGATGGGTTCGAACCTAGCCCGGGCCAGCTAAACATCAATGACAACTGCAACAAAAAATAGCCAAGCATTATGGCGGGCACCTGTAGTCCCAGCTATTTGGGAGGCTGAGGCAAAAGAATTACTTGAGCCCAAGAGTTTGAGGTTGCTGTGAGCTGTGATGCAACAGCACTCTACTGAGGGCCACGTAGTGAGACGCTGTCTCAAAAAAAAAAAAAGAAAATCTTCTGTTACAACCCAAAGAAAATATAAAACCTGCACTGAGGCGGCACCTATATCTCAGTGGGTAGGGCATCAGCCCCATATACCGAGGGTGGCGGGTTTGAACCCAGCCCCAGCCAAACTGCAACAAAAAAATAGCCAGGCGTTGTGGTGAGCCCTTGTAGTCCCAGCTACTCAGGAGGCTGAGGCAAGAGAATCACTTGAGCCCAAGAGTTTGAGGTTGCTGTGAGCTGTGATGCAACAGCACTCTACTGAGGGCCACGTAGTGAGACGCTGTCTCCAAAAAAAGAAAAAGAAAATCTTCTGTTACAATCCAAATAAAGTATAAAACCTGCACTGAGGCGGCACCTGTAGCTCAGTGGGTAGGGCATCAGCTCCATATACCGAGGGTGGTGGGTTCGAACTCAGCCCCAGCCAAACTGCAACAAAAAAATAACCGGGTGTTGTGGCGGGCCCCTGTAGTCCCAGCTACTCGGGAGGCTGAGGCAAGAGAATCAGCTAAGCCCAAGAGCTGGGGGTTGTTGTGAGCTGTGACGCCACAGCACTCTACTGAGGGCAACTCTTGTCTCTAAAAAAACCTGCACTAAGTCAGTAGTATCAGTTGATTCATCCAAAGTGATTGAATAATATATATTTTCATTTTGAAGTACTTCATGAAGTTGTTCTGTTAAATTGAAGCTTAAATTCACGTTGCCAATGAGTTATGGTTCTTGAAAGAGGCAGTTGTTTGTACTTTGACATGATATCAAGTTCTAAGCATCCAGCAACTTTGACAATGCATTATTTTGCAGTGTAGGAATGTGATCATAGTTTACTGCAGCCTCACACTCCTGGGCTTAAGTGATCTTCCTGCTTCAACCTTCCAGGTAGGTGGGACTACAGACAAACACCATAACACCCAACTAGTTTTTCTGTTTTTAGTAGAAACAGGGTCTCACTTATGCTCAGGCTGGTCTTAAACTCCTGAACTCAAGTAATTCTCCTGCCTTAACTTCCCAGAGTGCTAGGATTACAGGCATGAGCCACTGTCCCTGGTCTGACAATGTATTCTTTCACAATTTCCACCTCACTCAATGGCTTCCCTTTTTCCTCAGGTATATTAGCTACTTTATAAGTTGCATCAGTGGTATTATTTCCAGGTCTTATTTATGCTCGAAGGAATTGCCTTTTCTTTTCATCTTTTAATTTCTGCAATACAACATTTTGTGCTTCTCCCTCTAATTTAAAATACTTGTGGTCCTTATGAGTGTTAAGATGCTGAGTAGTGAATTTCTTTAATGTTGATACTGCAGTATCACAAAGCAAGCAAATCATCTTATCTTTAGTAGAAACAAGATAATACTGAAATCCCCAATCCTTGTTAAAAAATCTGTTTTCTTCCTTCAGCATTCTCTTTGACATGATGGGCTGTTAAGCAGGCAGAATTTAAAAAATAATGTGGAGCTGTGCAACTATTCACAGATTCCACTTCAAACAGAAACACAGTGTGTCAGTGTCAAAAGCTGGTAACGGACTGGTGTACTCAGCTCCATAAACTCTCCCCAACCAGCCTCCTGCAGTAGCGGCACCAGTCAGGCAGGGGAAGTTAGAACTAAATCATGAGCGCAGCATCTGTCAATTTAGCCCTTTTGACATACTAATGTCCTAATTGTGCTAGTCAATATAGGAGGATTATTTTATTGAAACTTACTTTCTTTGGTATTTAAAATTCATTCATTTTAAAAATATAAAAGATGAACAAAAATGTAATAAAAATAAGATGATTTGTTCTGTAACATGTGTTCAGTCAAAAGGCCATACGTAAGGATCTAGAAGGCCACAGGTTCCCAGCCCTTGGATTAGTGGGTGATGAAGTGAGAGAAGGGGTAGAAGCCAAACCACAAAGGATCCTACAAGCTATTTTAAAGAGTTTGGGCAAACCCAAGAAGATTGGGTTTAATGCCAGGGAAGCAATTAAAGGGCTTTAGCAGGAAAGTGGATAAAGGTGGTGGTGACATGATTTAATCGCAGTTTAGAAAGATCACTTTAGCTGCAATGTTATAGGTCAGATTAGAAAATGGGAAGACTAGAAGCATGAAATTGGAATAAGTAGTAGTTGAAATAACCTTACATGGTGTTAATCCAAGGTGATGATGACCTGTACTCAGGTACTGGCAATGGTGATAGAAAAGTAGGTGGATTTGAGATAGAATATCATGATTTAAGGGGTAGGCAAAGGAGACTAAGATATGGCCAGAGAGGTAGGTGAAAAACCAGGAGGATGGTGTTACGGAAGCCAAAATAAGAGTGTTCCCAGAAAGGAGTGGTCAATACTGTTAAATATGTCTCTGGGTCAAGTCAAGGAAGATAAAGACTGAAAGTATTTACAAGATTTATAACCAAGGAGGTCCCAGATGACTTTGGTAATAGCATGGGAGTGAGTGACAGGGCAGCAAGACGTATTAGGATGCAGGTAGGCAAAAATTCTTATGGAAGCCCAGAGGTGAGTTACCGAGCCCAGTCTGAGAGAATAGGGAAGGCCTCCTGGAGGAGGCATTACCTAAGTGGAGTACTCAAGGATGAGCAAGAGTTAGCCAGATCAAGGCAGGAAAGGAAAATTTAGGCAAAGCATGCTACATGTATAATTGTTCTTTGGTAGCACTAAAAATAACTATGACTTTGGGCAGTGATTTCACCCATTTCCTCCTCTATAAAATGGGAGTAGATAATATTGACAGCACTTATCTCACAGGATCATTGACAAAGCTTGAGATAACTTATGTAGAATATCTGGCATCCATTAGGGTCTCAGTTAGTGACAGTTCACTCTCCCCGTCTTTAAAGCATCACAATGAAACACTACTTAATGATTTTAAAATATGAATTTAATCTCTCTCTAGAAACAGTGCACTGATTTTACAAATGTCCACATTTGGTTTTCAGTTCACCAAGATGATGTCAGTACAGCTAGTGAGATGCCGCACAGAAGTCCCTTTGCCTCTGGAAAAGAAACCAGACGGCAGTGGCACCAGGTGCAGCAGCTGAGACTCGGAGTGACACAACAGAAAGAGCAGATCCGTTAGTGTGACACGACATTCTAACATGCCAGACTGTTACATCAAATACGGTCATTTGGGGGTGGCTGAAGACAAACAAGGAAAATGCATTTGGGTACAATGTCATGGGGTTTGCAAACCAGTACTTTGCCCCCAAATCCACAACAGCTCGTACAGAACAAAATGCTGGTTTAAAAAGTACATGGTTTGTACAAGTATTTGTTTTCTCTTGTTTTTATAAAAAAGTATCAAAACCTTGTCTTTAAATATATATTTATAGGTGGCTTTTTAAAAATTACTTTTTATAGCACAAAGTGCTTGTAAATGCAGAGGGTTTCTGCTGATTCTTGACTGTGCACACTGCACGCAGTCTAATGAACAGAGCTTCCTGATTTTTTATATTAACTAAAAATTTGAAGCTGTAATTCTTCCATTTTCTAAATTCTATCTTGAAAACCCCTAATGCCCCTGATCAGTGAGAAGACTCTGATACTCTATCTTCATGCATTTATGATAAAGGAAATGATTTACTTTGAAACTTTTAATGCTAACTCATTTATATTCTGTGAACTGATGCGTGTGTGGCTGGAGTTTGGGGTGGGGTAGAGAGGCTTGCATTGCTGTGCCCTCTCTGTTCCCAACAGCGCCTGCCTGGACCATGATTGGGAACACCTCTCCAGACTCCATGTCTTCAAAATTTCCAGGTTTTTTCCTCACAGTTGAGTAAAATCTAAGAGGCTCTTGACAGCATGGTGTGTTCAGGTGAAAATCCACTGCCTGAACATGAGTTTTCATTGACCATGTCAAACATCTCTGACAACAGTCAGCATTTCTCTATGGCCACTGGGAAGCTGAGGCTGAGCGTCACGTCCTCAGAGTGCCAGCGCACACCCTGATCAGTTTCCATGATGTACCTAGTGCCTCATATACAATACGAAGACCAAGAAATGCTTGCTTAATTGAATCAGAAATTAAAGTGCTTACATTGAACCTGTCCTTCCATCTAGCCTCATTTCTTGCTATACCCCCATCAAGCCTTTTGTTCCTTGTTATAATGAACTATGTGCAGTTCCTTAAAGCCCCTGTGCTTTTCACGCTTCCTTGTCTTAACTCAGTGTTTCCTCTGCTTGAAGCAGTTGGACTCCCTTAATTTTTAAGACTTAAGCTTAAGGTCATTTCTCTTATCCTCATCCCTTCAAATAGAATGCCCCGTCTTCTCTTTTGTACCCTAACCATAGTCTGAGGAGAATTGATTCCTTTTTTATTTCCACTTGTATGCACATACCTTCCTCTACTTCTACTGTGAGCTCTGTAAAGACAGAAAACATGATTGACCTCTATATCTGCGGTATAGGTAGAACCTAGTGAATGAATACACTGCAATCATATAGAGAGAACTGGAAGAATCAGCAGTATTCATGGCCATAAATTTAAATTGGATCTCATTCTCTTTTTGCCAGTTGAGGTTACAGACTACATTTTATTTATGACCTATTTTATAAATAATCATGCTCTCAAGAGTAGTAAAGTTTTCGTTTTCCCTGTTTCTGGAAGGCCATTTCAGCCAGTGCCATTATAATTCCACTGGAAAGATAGGCCACAGGATAGGTAGCAAGTTTGACACAATGTCCAGGCAGCCCAAAGTCATCTCCTAGAGAAGGGAAGGACTGGGACGGGCTTCTTTTAAATAAAGAAAATATTGTCTGATACATTTTCTGCCCTCCAGGTATTATCCATGAGCTTTCTCCCAGCTCTGTGGTCAAGGTCTCTATGGTTTGTTACTGGCTGCAGATACACATGTGCAGGGGGCAAAAGGCAATGGAAATATAACTACTACTCAAAACAAGGCTTAAAAGCCTCCAAGAATAGGGAGAAAGTGGACCTGACTCCTGATTTCATGTTATTTCCTGCCAATGAGCAACATGAGTATCTCACTATTTGCTGCTTAAAGGTTGCTCTCATGGCTCCCTCTTTCCAACTGCAGTTATGCTCATGACGCATGGATTTCTCTGAGAAGGCTCAGAGATTTCATCATTAAGGTCTCAGGTTGTATGTCCAGAACACGTTCATTATTTTCTGCAAAGGCCAGGATCTGGCTGAAAGTTTAGAAACAATGCATTAGCCACTGTTACTAATTAATTCCCTGGAAAATTCAATTTCTTTGGAGAAAGTTTACAGAAAAAGTCACTTATTTTATAAAAATGTCCATGTTTTCCATTGTCAACATTTTTCTTCAGCAAAAATAATTTTACTTTCCATTCTTGAAAGAATAGTATTAAGTGATTAATCTCCATAGGAGTTGGCTGCCTGTTCTTAAAATTCTGTTTGGTATTGGTCATTCTAGGTCAAGGGCATTTGGCCTCACAATGAATGTGTCAGGACTGTCAACACATGCACATCAAGAGAAAATTGTTTGCTAATGGAAAACACAGTGCCCAAGCTCTGAACACAGTGTTTTCTTAGAGGTTCACAGACCATGATGTAGAGGAAGGTCCTGGGAACAGGATGATAGAACTCCATGTATTCTGCCTGGAAATTCAAAGGGTATCAAGCTGGTGAGACGTCCAAGCTTCACTGAGTTGGGCCATCTGGAGGATGGGGATTAGGAGGCATTTGCTTAAGTGTGTCAAGTTCCAGGTATGTTAAATCTAGGTACACGTCCTCTGCTCCTACTTAAGCCAAACACTCCCATGTCGCACCTTGTCCTTGGTTGTGTAGTGGGAGTGAAATAGCAGAGCAGCAGAGTTAAGAAAATACTACACTTTGGATGAGAAAGTCCTTGGGGATTAAATTCCTTCTGGGACTGTAGGATTATGTTTCCAATGGTAGACCCCCACAAATAGAAAACAGCACTTCTCCCCATCTCCCCAAAGACCAGGAAAAGCAAAGAGGGTGTCCATAATAAAAAGAAAATCTATACATATACCCAGAGTTTTTCCTTTTATTTACAAAGCAGTTAACCAAGTTCCTGTGCGAACATATATACCCAATATACTATAATATTGTGTATGCCATTTCCCCCACAAATAGGACTTCAGGTTTGGCCTGGTTTTTGAACTTAAGCCAAAAATTAGTTTCATCTACATGAATGTATGATGATAAGAAACCTATTTGTTACTTTAAAATGTTTTCCCTACCTAAAGGAAATGGCAGAGAGTAAGGGGAAGGGAGAAATAAGAGATGTAATAAAATCTCCGCCATCTTTATTCTCATCCCCAGCATGTCTCAGAATAAACTTGGGCCATTCTGGAATGATCTCCACTGGGCTCTATAAATAAGGATAGCACCCTTCTGGGTGTTTCAGAGGAAACTAACTTAAGTTAGTTCAAGTTGGGTTAAGTTTCAACCCAAGTGTCCTGAAAGAAATTGAAGAAGGTACTTGGAACGGCGGAACATTAAGACAAAGAGGAGCTGAGGTTTAGGCCTGTTCTGTCTTGAGCTCACGAGAGCTCAGGCACCGTGTAATGTCTCTATGCTGACCTCAGCCAGGACAAGAAAGCCCAGGTGGAAGTCACAGCAGCTGTGGCTCTTCCTGACTTAACTGGGGTCTCAGGAACAGCCAGAGGTGAAAAGATCTGCCTTTCCCACTACATGTTTGCACTAACCATGGTATGTTTTCTAAGTCTAACTTCCTAAGTCTTCATGGAAAACTATGGATACTCCTCTTGTGGACTGCTTTAAAATAAATTTATCTTTATGTATTTGAACAACAGCCATAGGGGTGCCTCTTCTCTATAGATCTCTCTCTCTCTCACACACATTCACATATAAACATACTCATGTGCACACACAGAGTCTGCATGGTGGGCCAGTCATACCAAAAATAAATACTCTTGCTTCTCTACATTATTTATAGAACTAATCTTACTTCTGAAGTATGTTAATAAATAATCTAAATGGGGGAGGGAGTTGAGGTGGTTTTTCTTTTTTTACTTATGTTGATGGATAGCCACAAAGCATAATCATCTTATTTACAAAAAACAAAACCCCCTAACCTAAAAAACACCCCCCGAAAATCAACATCCTCTGAAATATAATTTCTAAATGATGAGTAAGGTATGTACCATCGGCCCCCATTTGGTTATGTACATCGTGTTAGTCATTCTGCAGTAGCCGTTCCATGAATTCCTCATGGGTAGTGCAACCAGTTAAAAAGTGTATAAAACTTTATACATATAAAAACTCTCACATCCTTTGGATGTTTGTAGTTCATCATAACTTTGTGGTTACCTTTCCGCAACATAAATTAAAAAAAAAATTACACACAAACACACTCACACAGACCCTTATATAGAAACCCATTCATCCAGTCATACGCCATCCAGAGAGTGTAGTGCGTGGACTGAATTCCAGGAGGCACGAAGGGGGTAGTCCCATCTTCAGGGTAGTCCATCGTCTTCGAGGCTTAATGCCACTCGCTGGGGAGACAGACCAAAGAAATCATCATCAGATCCATAGGAGCTACCATTTATTGAGTATCGACAAAGTATCAGACATGCTATTACTTTATAGGTACTACTGCACATAATCTTCAAACTATGCCAAGAGACAAGATTTATTATATTTATTTTACAGATGAGAAAACTGAAACTCAAGGAACTTAAGTAATGTTAGTTCTGGATCACATAGTAAGTGGCTGAACTAAAATACCATCCCAGCTCTGTGTGAATACAGAACTGTAGTTTTTTCATCAGCGATCTAAACTTTATTGATCCTCCCTTACGGGATTTTAGGTTTGGTCAACTTCAGTGAGTTAGCGCTGGCAGATGTCAGATCCCAGCCTACCAGCTACTTGTCTTTAGCATGCTAATCACAATTAGGAATATGCTGCACCTTTCCAGCTGATTAAACAGAATTGGAAGGCCATGCAGGTCAACTACATTCACTCCTCCTCTCCTTCACCCCTATTTCCCAGTCATTACATGCAAGACTCCCCTCTGCCACAAATGGCTGACCACTAGACCACTAACCTCTGAGCTAGTCTATTCCCTTGTGAACAGCGGATTTAAATTCTTCCTTATATTAATGTGAAATCTGTTTCCTTCTATCTTCTGAAGTTCCCTGATTCTATCTCTTAGACTCAAAGAGAGTTCTGCCTAGGACAACCCTTGACATTTACAGATGGTGTTTGACTTTTCTCCCTTTCATTCTGTTTTCTTCTCCAGGATACGCATCTAACTTTCCCTAACTGGTCCTGATGGACTCTTGTTTGCTAGTCTTCCATTTCCTGGATACTCTCCTCTGGATAGACCCTAGTTTCAGTATCTTTCTTATAGCGATGTGAATTTGGGGTAGCCACCTCATTTCTCTGAGCCTTGGTTTCATCATCTGTCAAATAACAGGACCTACCTCATAGGGCTGTCGGGGAACCACATGAGATCAATAAAACCCATGGAGTGTTTAATATAGTACCTGACACCACATAGGGTCCACAGTACTCTACATCAACCCAACCAACATAAGATACAACCAGAGTGGTACCTTCCATCTCTGGACATTCTACATTGGGTAAAAGTAATTCCACTGCCTTTCAAGTCATCTGTGGGTTATCCGTGGGTTTTTTATGAATGCCATGGTTGTGGTCCACAAGTATAGCTATTTGAAACTACATTATTCTAGTCCAGCCACCCTCCCACTCTCCCCAAGACTGATCTCTAGGCCAAAGATAGGCCTCAGCAGCGATGGTAGAGCTCCCTGAGAAAGGGACAGAGGAGGGGACAGGTTGTTGAGAATACTGATTTCCAGAGCTGCAAGGCTACTTACCCCGTGATATAACGGAAGGAGCATGGCTTTTGTGTACATACAGACTGGAGTTTCAATTCTAGTTCTGCCACTTCCTGGCTATGACCTTAGGCAAGTTATTCAATTTCTATGAATCTCAGTTTCTTCATCTGAAAAATGGGGCTAATAATATCACCTCGATAAGGTTACTATGAAGATTATATGAGAAAATGTACGGAGAACACTGAGAAACGTGTCTGACACGTAACAGGTGTCTAAATCCTCACTAACCGTTGATTTCCTTTATTACACTATTTCTCTGCAACTGGCAGGAACTCCTTACTTGGTCTTTAGACTCAACAGGAGGAACTCCCCCTGAGTTGTTTTTCCTCTCTGGAAATAATGCCTCTTTACGTGCGCAGAGTGCTTTGTAATTCACAAAGTGCTCTCATGTGCTATCCCACTTGGACTTTATTAACTCAGAAGGCAGATAGTACAGGGGCTATTTTACAAATAAAAGTGAGCAGAGAGACATGACTAAGATCACAGGGCTGAGGAATGGTGGAACCGGAAATCATCTTCTTATTCCAAGTTCAATGCTTCTTCCACTGCAGCCCCTCTGATCTTAAAAAATCCGTTAAGCATCTATTTCCTTGAACTGGCCGAGGTTAAGGATCCTCAAGGCCTCTGCTGACCCGCCTCACTTGTTCAACTTCCATTCCCTTGGCTCCCCTTCGCCAACAATTTGCTTCAGCAGCAATTCTGTCTGCCCTGCCCCATACTCAGTCACTTTCTTTAACATGCCATCTCCTTGGTCTGTAACTAACCCAGGTTTCCTCTTCGCCCCAACACCCAGCTTACAATCTGCAGCCTTCCAAAACCAGAAAGCCGCCTAGGGTTGGCTGCACCTGCCTGAGTTTATGCTGTCACTCACCAGCCCCTCAGACTTAGCATGGCACTGCCCTACCTTGCACTTGACGACAGGCAGCTCGGAAAGAGGGTTCTTCGGGAGTTGGTGCAGCTGTAACCTTGGTTCTCCCGGCAAGACAAAAAGCTCCTTGAGGGCAGGGGCTGGGTCTTCCAGTTCTCTGGTCTCCCCAAGACAGGGCTCTGCCCACAGTGGGCGATCAAAGCTGCTGATTGCCTGACAGGGGGATGGACTGGATGACCTCTGAGGTCACACTCAGCCCCCTGACTCTGCTATACAACAATGACACCTGCTAAGCCACTTCATGGTCCTTGCTCCCCCAACAAGCCATGTTCTGTTGTGCCTGTAAGGCTTTGTACATGCATCCGTCTAGAATGCCATTTCCTTCCTTCTCTACCTAAAAACCTGCTATTAATCCTTTCAAGGACATAGTTCATGTGTTACTTCTCTGTGAGGTATTCCTTGCCTGGTTTCCCAGAATTAATAGCTCCCGAGTAGATGTTTCCATAGTTGTTCAACAAATGTCTGTTGGATCCAAGCTATCCTATGCTGGGCACCAGGAAAACAGATTTAATCAGACAATTCTTCCCTGAAGGATTTCACAGTCTACTGGGGAGACCATTAAGTAAAAGAAGCTGATATAGTGTGACAGGTGCTGTGATGGAGAGGGGCCTAGGGGACTGTGGGAGAACAAAGTAAGCAAGGGAAAGCTTCCTAGAAGAGGGGACTCCTGAGCTGCCACCACGTCACACAGCACAGAGTTGTACAACTGTTAGTATCTCTAACTCCCCACCAGCTCCTTCGGAGCCAAGTACATTCCTTATTTACTTTTGAATACTTGGTATCCAATGTGGTGCTTGGCACACAACTGGAATACAGTTTTAAATGGATACATTTGAATTAAATGGTCACAGTCACTCTTCCTGGCCAAAGGTTCTGAAAACTAACTCAACAAAAAGAAAGACATATGGCTTCTTAACCACCAGGAGGAGCCTCTAGGAATAGGGTGGTCCTGATACCCTTTCACCCCAACCACCTGCCCAGCATCTCTGTGTTCCCCAGGGGCTAGAAGAGTACCTAGTGAATGGGAGGTTCTTGATAAATGGTTGAGAAAGGAAATATGGAAGGAAGGAAGGAAAGAAAGAAGGGGGGAGGGAGGAATGATGGGAGGGAGAAGGATAGAATGGCAGGAATTCTCCCAGCAAGAAAAACTTACTGCAGGATAGACATGGCCAATCTGAGCAGCCCTCCCTATATGGAGCTCGTCTTCATCTTCTTCTTCTGTTGTTTTCCTGTATACTGGGTTATCAAAATTCATGCTCTTGGTATTCTTCCGCTTCCAGTTTCTCCAGATCAGGTAGCCACTCATGCACAGCAGGGCTATCACCGCTGCAGGAAGGGACACAAGACACTGGAGCTCCAGCAGGCCCCGGCCATTGCCCAGACCTCGTGCACATCCTGCCCCTCACACCCCAGGTTCTGTTTCTGTGCGTTCTTCTCCTGCTCCTGGGAAGTCAGTCCTTCTCTCATCCCTTCCTGCTATTGTTCAAAATCCAGCTGAAATGTGAAGTCTCTCCCCAACTGCTCTGGGCACAGTATCTAACTTTACGTATCTGTACCAGCCACTGGCCGGAACCCTTTGAGGTCAGGGACTGTGTCTCTTTTATCCCTTTATGCTCAGTGCCTGGCATAGTAGGTGCTCAGTCGTGTTCTGAATGAATTAGTGAGTTTTTTTTTTTTAACCATACCTTTACTCTAAAGCTACTGTTTTCTTGCATTTCTCTAAATCTCAGTGTTCTCAAAACTGGAGAGTGGAGAGTGGGATGGGGTGAGGTGGGATGTTTCTTTCCAAAGGGAGGACTCTACCAGAAGGGGAGCGTCTCTACAGGGGAACACAGCAGGGCATGGGCTCTGAGTTAGAACAAATGAATGAGTAAAAAATGAAGAGACTCTCTCCGAGACAGCTCTGCAAAAATGGGGCAGAGCTTTGTAAGGTAGTAAGTGGCCACTCTGAGCCTTCAAGTGGAGGCTAGAGAATCTCCTGTGCAGGATGCTATAGACAGCATTTCTGGTTTAGTAAGATTATAGGCATAATACCCATTAAAAATAGGAACAAGGCAAGAATACCTGTTATCACCTGCTACTATTTACTGTCTTGGAGATCACCACGATACAGTAAGTCCAGAAACACATTTAAAGGTATAAATACAGGAAAGGAAGAAACCAAACTGCTATTATGTACAACTATTTTCCTGTTTAGGAAATCTTACAGAAGCAAGTGGAAAACTATTAGAAATAATTTTAGTCAGTCAAGAATCAACATAAAAGATCAACAGCTTTCTTTTTAATTAGCAAGACCTAATTAGAAAATAAAATGGAACGAGAACACATTCAAGATAGTCCGGCCGGGTGAGCTGGCTCACGCCTATAATCCTACCACTTTGGGAGGCCGAGGCGGGTGGATTGCTTAAGCTCACAAGTTCCAGACCAGCCTAAGCAAAAGTGAGACCCCGTCTCTAAAAAAACTAGCCGGCGTTGTGGGAGGTGCCTGTAGTCCCAGCTACTTGGGAGGCTGAGGCAAGAGAATTACTTGAGCCCAGGAGTTTGAGGTTGCTGTGAGCTGTGATGCCACAGCTCTTTACCGAGGGTGACAAGATAAGACTCTGTCTCCAAAACAAAACAAGACAAAACTCTACCTCACACCATAATCAAAAATAAATTCCAAATGGATTAATACCTAAATACTAAAGAAAGTTTAAAGTAGCAGGAGAAAATATTGGGAGATACTTTAATAGTTTAGCATGAGACAAGCCTTCCTAAGACACAAAACCCGGAAATCATAAAACAAAAGATTGACGATCTGATACTTAAAAAATTAAATTTACGCACGGCAAAAGATACCACGAACAAATTTTAAAATCAAGTGTCAGACTGGGAGAAAATATTTGTAACATATATTGTAGAGGGTTAATATTCATTATGCATAAATATTTCTACAAATAAGAATAAGACAACCAGGAGAAAAATCAGAAAAGACTGTGAATGGACAATTTGTCAAGGATAAAATGTAAATAAATAGCCAGTAATCTTATGAAAACATATTCTGCCTCTGGCTCGGTGCCTGTGGCTCAACGGGCTAAGGAGCCAGCCACGTACACCTGAGCTGGCGGGTTCGAATCCAGCCCGGGCTCGCCAAACAACAAGGTGGCTGCAACCAAAAAAATGGCCGGGCGTTGTGGCCGGCGCCTGTGGTCTCAGCTACTTGGGAGGCCTACGCAGGAGACTCGCTTGAGCCCAGGAATTGGAGGTTGCTGTGAGCTGTGATGCCACGGCATTCTACCTAGGGTGACAGCTTGAGGCTCTGTCTCCAAAAAAAAAAAAAAGAAAAAGAAAACATATTCTGCCTCAAAGAGAAATATCAGGGAAATATTATTCATCTTTCACCTCTCAGATTAGTAGAAATTTAAAATATTGATTATATCAGAGTGAGCTGTTTCAGCAAAACAGCACACATGTGTCTCTTTCCACGGAGCAGGGAATGGCAAGAAAGGGGTAGATTGTCTTCCACTCCACTCAAAGTAGCTCTGAAATTAGTCTCACTATCATCTTTTGTGGTGAAAACTTTCAAGGTCAATTCAAATGCTGCTTCTCCAGAAGCACCACATTTCCCCTGTAATTACCTTTCTTTCTGCTGTTCCTCCCCAGGAATACTGTGCCTTAGCCTGTACCTATATCTAATATGTTTCTATTATAGCATATTATAATATGTGTTAACATCTCCCTTGGATGGCTTCTTTATGCTTAGTCTGATTAAAGACTGAAAGCTCTCAAAATCTTTATCTTATTCTTTCCTGCACTGTTGTCACTCAGCACAGTGTCTTGAATTAAGGGAAGGCAGGGAAGAAGTTTTCCCTATGGACACAAAGATCCCAATGACATTCACACTAACTCACCACCATATTGAGGATTCTCAGGGGAAAAGGACAAAGTTCCTGTCCTTGAGTACTGATGCCCAAGCAAGGGAGGTAAGCTTACGAATGAACAATAACAATTCAAAGGTAACGCCAAGGGATGACCCAGGTAGGAGAGATGGGACGTGTAGGATACTGTGTGAACATCAGATGGGAAAGGCTGAGCCAGCGCCCACGGTTCTCTGGGAGGTCTTGACCAAAGGTTACACTCTGGCCATACGGAACTCCTCTGGATCGAAACCCACTCCGCCCCACCCGACCGTGCCATTCCCCATTCCTGGCTTCGTTCGTGCCATCTTCACCACTTAGATTGGTCTTGACCCTTCTCTTGGCTGACTCAGCCCCAATGCCGTTTCTGCTAGGAAACCTTCCCTGCCCAATTCCCCTCTCCGCAAAGTTAGGTGCCTCCTCAGTACTTTCATTGAACTCAGTGATACAGCTTAATCTTAGGATTTATCTTGTCATAATAAACTTCTCTGTGTTATTGCCTTTCCAACAAGCCTACAAACCAGCAGTTTTCAACCTGTGGGATGCACCCCTTTTGGGGGCTGAACGACTCTTTCACAGGGGTCGCCTAAATACATCCTGCGTATCAGATATTTACATTACGATTCTTAACAGTAGCAAAATGACAGTTATGAAGTAGCAATGAAAATAATTTTATGGTTGGGGGTCACCACAACATGAGGAACTGTATTAAAGGGTCGTGGCATTAGGAAGGTTGAGAACCACTGCTATAAACTTGTGTAGGATAGGACCTTGTCTTGCTCATCTTTAACCACCTTCTCTCCCCTTATCATAGAGTTTGGTACATAGTAGCTGCTTGATAAATGTTGAAAACCAAAACACAAAGAAAGCAGACAGCATGACTTATTAAAGGGATGGCAAGCAGCTCTACTAATTAATTCCATAAAAATCTCATTTCCTACCATGTGCCAGCTATTGCTAGGAGATGGGGAAAGTGGTAAGTAAGGGAGACATCAGCCCTTTCCCCAGGGAACATCCTGTAGCACTTTCACATGGCTGGAGTGTAGAGTGTGAATGAGGGGGGATGGTGGTTGTGCCTGGATTGTCACCTGGGGCCAGATCCTGAAAGCCCTGAGTGCCGGGCTAAGAAAGCGTATAAGGACTGGGGGGTGGGCAGGCAGGCTGCTCGGGCAGAACAAGTCAGGCAGGGAGGTCACTGTGCCGGGTTTTCTATCTTTCTTGTGCTTTCCCCCAGGTCTGGCCAGCGTCTCTCTTCTCTCCCCAGTAACTTGGGGCCACACTCACCTATGGGTACGATGATCCCAATGACAGCAGCAGTGACTGTGGAGCCCATCTTACCACCTTCATTCCCATCTGCAAAACACAAATATTTGCAGAATGATGCTCCATTGCCGTGAGTCCAAGGCCTTGTTGGCTTCAAGCAGTAAGAACTACCCAAGTGCTTATCATCCTTATTCTAAAATGATGAGCCTGGAGAGTGCTTAATACTTCACTTTTTCCATATCCTATCAAAAGTCCGGTGAGACAAATAGGACAGAGGTTATCTCCATTTCACAGACGGGGAAACTGAGTCTTCCTGAAGGGTTTGGGGACTCATAGATATGTGGCAGAACTGGGACTTGAACACAGGGCTCAGAAACCAAGTCCATACCCTTCCCACGGAGTCATGGTAGTAGGAAGCTGGGGGCTGCACGTGGCAAGGTCCATGAGCACTTAGGGTTTCTGTGGCTAACAGCCTAGGTCATTTATCTTTTCCAGCCAGTAGTTACTTTGTCAACGTTGTTTTTGGTGCTATCCGCCAACTTGCATATCAGTGTATTTTTCAAAAGTAATTTAAATGGGATGTAGTATAATATAGGGGAACCGAGAATACAGGCTTCTGCATCAGACTTCCTGAATTAAAATTCCAGCTCTGCTGCTCACTCCATGTGTGACCTTGGGTGAGTTATGCATTATAAACACATGTTGTATTATACCTTTTATCATTAACATGGGGGTAATGGTATTATTATCTACCTCCTAGAGATATGGTGAGGATTAATTCATATAAAGTGCTTGGCACGGTGCCTGGCACAATGTTTACTAATTCAAAGAGGGTGGAGAGTGGGATAAAGGTTATTGTGAGGCCTAATTAAAAATTCAATATGTAAGAGCACATTCTAAACTGAGAAGTGCTTGGAAAATACACTGTATACATATATACATATACATATGTATTAAAATTGTAATACTCAATATATACACCAATAACAAAAGATGAATGCAAGTCGGATGGAGCAAGATGGATGGAGCACCTCTTGTAATTGTAGAAGTCAAAAGTAACTTGAGTATTACAAACTTGGTACAGTTTTTTTCTTTAAAATGAGTATACATTTTTTGGCATACTCTAGTGTGTGTGTATAGATATATTTTTTGAGACAGGATTTTGTTCTGCTGCCCAGGCAAGGGTGCAGTGGCAGGATCATAGCTCACTGCAACGGCAAATTCCTGGGCTCAAGTGCTCCCCCCACCTCAGCCTCCATAGCTAGAACTATGGGTGCACACCACCAAGCCCAGCTGATTTAATTTTTTCTCTCTCTTTTTTTTTTTTTTTTTGTAGAGATGGGGTCTCAGTATGTGGCCCAGGCTAGTCTTGAACTCTTGGTCTCAAGCAATCCTCCTGTGTGCGCCTTCCAAAGTGCTGAGGTTATAGGAAGGAGCCACCATGCCCAACCTATCCTGTATTTTTTAAAGCATGCACTGTGTTGTCTTTCTCACTCTTGCAACCATCTTCATTATAGCATTTGTACAGCACTTTACAGTTTAGAAAGCATTTTCCGGCTCGGTGCCTGTGGCTCAACAGGCTAAGGCGCCAGCCATGTACACCTGAGCTGACGGGTTTGAATCCAGCCCGGGCCCGCCAAACAATGACGGCTGCAAACAAGAAATGGCCAGATGTTGTGGAGGGCGCCTGTAGTCCCAGCTACTTGGGAGGCGGAGGCAGGAGACTCGCTTGAGCCCAGGAATTGGAGGTTGCTGTGAGCTATGATGCCACAGCACTCTATCCAGAGTGACAGCTTGAGGCTCTGTCTCAAAAAAAAAAAAAAAAAAAAAAAAATAGAAAGCATTTTCCCTCGGGTCCTCCCGACAGCCCTCTGAGGCCAGAAGAGGAGCTGTCATCTACATTTGCTCTAAGTAAGGACATGACTGCACCCTGGCAATGGCCCAAATCGCATTCTCTCAATGTGTCTGTTTCTCCTGGTGACTCCAAGGGGATCTAACTATGAGGGGGAGAAAAGATCTAACTCTCTCTGCACAGAGCTAACTGGATATGCTGCTGGCCTCTCGGTCTGGGGCCAGAGCAAACACTGGACAGTAACATTAAAACCTAGAGCATGCTGAAGCCAGTAGGGAGAGGCTGAATGAGGCTCTGCCCTGAGATAAGCAGAACTGGAATTCACCTGGCTCTGTAGCCTTGGGAGTAAGTGCTCCACTCTGAAAATGCAGCTTCCACTGGCAAAACAACCCAACCGGAAAGGTGCTGCCAAGCGGCTTGGTTTCTAGGCCATCCACGTACGGGAAAACATTTAAAAGAGACTTTATCCTTTTAAATAAACTCCCCCTGGCAGGTAACTCAATTAAAAAGGTATTTGCTAGTTAATGAGATAGAACATTTCTAGCAGTGACAATTACTGCTCCCAATGATTTAAGTGGTGAACTTAATTATTTTCCTACCAGGGTTTGGGAAGAAACATAAGCAGACCCCAGTTATGGGTATTGCTATCTGGGGAGTTTACAAGGGCTGCTGGGAACTGAGACCGGAGCTTCCCAAACCTGAGACTACTCCTCATGAACACCTCCGTAACTCTGGAAACACACACACACACAGACCAGAGTCGGCAGAGGCTGTGTGTGTGAGCACCCCTGGGTACTCTGCCTGCCTTGTCTCTCACGGCAATCTTGAGGGGCAGATTGGGAAGGCTTATTATTTCCATTTTGTAGGAGGGGAAACTGAGGCTCAGAGATACGATGTGGCTTTCCTCCGGGCCCTCCATAAGGCAGGGGTTACTAAGAGGTCTGAGTCGCAGGCTGGCACCAGACCTTACCCTGCTTCCTCCTCAGAGATAGAGTATTTGGCTTTGGGACGTTCTTCTTTTCCCACATATCCCCCACCCCCATGCTGGCTTCCCTGGGACCCCTCCCATGTCATGAAAGAATGCAGAATTCATTCCTTACAGTGCTGGGAGTGGTTGCTGGTTGCAGGGCTTGGGGCAGATGGGATGATGCTGGGAGCCCTGGGGACACTAACTGAGGTTGGGACCGCAGCTGCCAGGCTTGGTGTCTCTGTGCTGTGGTTCTGGTAGGTGGGGCTGTGGACGGTGGTCCCAGGGGCTCTTGTGGCAGGTACTGTCCCCGGCGTGGTAGAGGCTAACGTCGTAGTTGAGGTAGACTGAGGTGCTGGAGGGGAAATACCACGGAGGTCACTTGAACAGAGAATCTTGTTGCTTTAGTGCCTAAGTTATCGCCTCGGAGTTATACTTAGGAACTCATCCTTGTGGCTTAGCTCAAATGCTACTTCTGTGAAGCCTTCCCTAACACCCCTATGATATTTCTTTGGCTGAATCCTAAGCTCTTCACTTTGATTCAATAAAGACAAGTCATTAAAATAATACTATAGAATTAGGTGTGGGCAAGACTACTTTAAAAGACTGGGAGGAAGGGAAATCATACACATTTAATTTTACACTCATTTTGTTATCCCATTAGGTTTAAGTTCTTACTCCACTTTAAACAATTGAACCGGGGTAAAGCAGATGTAAGTTCAAATAAAAGGCCTTGGCTGTCCTCGAGTTAGGAAATGAATGCATTTATTTATGTGGTTAGGCCAGTCATTGCAAAAGGGTGTCCTTGTAGTGTATTAAGTTAGGAATAGGCAAGTTATCTGCATATGACTAGTAACTGAAGCCTAAGGGTTCTTAACTTGAGGTTTCCAAGGGGTTCAGAAATTCCTTGAAACTGAATTTAAAATGTTTTATGTATATGTGCATTTTTTTCTTGGGCGTGAGAAGAGAAATCCTTGGAAAGATTGGGGTCGTGAGCATTTAAGGAAGGTGAAAAAGTGGAGCTTGCAAAGGCGGTAAGTAGCCAGAGAAGAGGGAGGAAAACCAGGAGCCTACTGGGGCCCGAAGCCAAGGTTAGATTTCAGCAGGGTAGGGTTTGGCACTGCCTTGGATGCCCCCCCCTTCTGGAAGCTCTGCTTACCTCGGTAGCACCTCTTCATGTCTGGACCCAGCCACATTGTGTCAGGACAGGCACACGTGTATTTAGGAGAGTGGCTGGAGGTCTGAGGAGCAGGAAGGCACAGGTACTCACAGCCGCCATTAGGCTGGGCACTCAGCTCACAGGCATCGGCAGCTAATGGCAGAGAGGGAGACAGGTGAGGTACAGATGGGACACGCCAGGTCTTCCTGCCTCCTGAGGATGGCTCTCTCACCTGGCTTGCTCAAAAAGCTTTCCTTCTACTTTTCACTGAGTACCACCCATCCAGCGTGGTACCTGGTGCTTTAGCCCTACGCTCTCACTTAATCCTTACAATAATCCTGAGAGGTGGGTTTTAGGTCCTAGATTGACAGATGAAGACACCTAGGCTCACAGAGAATAAACTTGGCAAAATCAGACCTCCAGGAACTTTAGACGCAATTTAAATGGAGGAGTCTTGCACCCAAAGCCCATGGGTTTTGCCCCCACTACCCCAGCTATGCCTCTCGTTTAGATTTCTACATCTAGAATCAGGACCAATCTTGTATCTCCTTACTCTCCTTTGCTTTCTCACCTTCACTCTGGCAGCCGACACCTCAGTTATAGTTGGAATTAAAGATAATATACCCTAGAGGTAGAGGAGGGGACACCTTTGTGGTAGGATTCCTGGATTCTGTTCCCAGCCAACAAGCTGCCTTATTATACGGCCCTAGGACACATTAGCTTATACCACGTACTATAGCAAAATGGGTACACATGGCAAATGAGACGCACTATATCAGAAGGAGCTTTAGAATCAGACTGGCCTGAGCTCAGGTTTTAGTTCTGCTACCTGCTAACATTATTTTGCCTCTCTGAGCTTCAGCTTCCTCATCTATTAGAAGAGCAATATCCATGCACTTTGCGGGATTGGCAAAAATCAGACATTTCTATGTTCATTTATACCTGGCCTTGTCTCACAAAGATCTTAAGGTAAAATGAGACAAAATCCATGGTGACACAGCATCTGCCAACAAGAGGGACTGCTGCTGTCACCCCCGGGGGTGCTGAGCTGTGACACGGAGGTGGGCACAGCCCACCTAGTGGGGGGAGAGGACACAGGCAGGGACCTGGGGCCCAGGGCCGGAGATGGCTCACCTCTCGGCTGCTTCAGCTCATGGAAGATGACAATATCGTGTGGGTTATTGAGATTCTCAGCCAGGATGGAGATTTCCAGGCCATTGAGCCGATTTGCACTGAAAATGGCCTCGTTCTCCAGGTCTGTCCAGAACACCTTGTCCTGTGGGGTACAGACGCAGAGGATGGGAGGCCTAGAAGCTAAACCCACGACTTCAACCTGAGGGCTCAGCCTTAAGAATTGCCCCTCAAATCTCCTCTGAGCTATCCTGCCCACAGTTACTCTCAGGCTCTGATCTGTGATGTACACCTCCTTGGCTCCCTTCTGTCTTAGAGCCTTATTTGGTGATTCTGTGTTTTGGTCTGAGGCCACAAAGCTACTCAGTAGTGCTTGGCTGGGCGTTCGTCCTGGAGCCCAACAGAACCCTGAAGTTGGATCTTAATGGCTATTACCATTACTGGGGCCCAGGAGCAAGGCTGGAGAGGATGTGGTGCTACCAAGGGCTGTGGTCCCCTGTGGGGCCCCCTACAGCTTCTGGGCATGCGTGGATATGAGTCTGCATGGTGTGTCCACACAAGCCCAGATGCGCCGCTGTAGGCAAACCCACATTTACGCAGATCCGGGACACACTTAAATGTTCATCTGTACACATGCGCATACTTGTACCTCAATAAGCAGTCTCAATGCACCTTGGTGTGCACACTACGCTTACACTCATAAGCCCCAGCACACGTAGGCATGCCCACTCTTATCCTGATGCATTTATAGATCCACATACACATACTTTACACACACACACCACACATTTGAGGGGGGTGGACTTAGAGACGGAGCTTTGCCCACAATTTTGGAGCAGCGCTGGGCGATGTTGCTACCGCCAGTGCCCATCGCAGACCATTGGCCCCTTGCTTTCCCTCCCCTTGGTGGCAGTTAGTTTCGGGGAAGAGGTGACTGTGTGAGACGTTGGTTGGTTTTGGCTTCCTCATTCCAGGAAGAGAAAGGTTGTTAGGGTCAGAGGTCTTGATTCCTCACCTTCCTGGGAACTTCTTGAGGACTGGAATAGTGTCTGATTCACTTCTATGACCCCGGGGCTGGCAAAGGTCAGCATAAGTGTGCTGCATTGAATGGTATCTCTCAGGCCATTTTCTGCAGTAAATGGAAACGTATACTCCTTCCCTTCCTCCCTGTCCTGGGGACCTTCGCTACATGTCTCTGGGTGCTGAGGGCACAGAGAGGGAACATACCTGCCTAGCAACTCCCGTATGAGAAGTGCTGTGAGATGGGGTCTTGGGAGGACACCACGGGCAAGGCTGCCAGGCAGACGAGAGCCGCCAAGCCTTTGTGTGCAGGCAGCTCACACACTATTTGCAAAAGAGTCAGCTGGTTTCCTTGTTGCATTTGGACAAGTCTCGGGGAGTAGCTCTGTTTGAACAAGGCTTTTCTTGGCTTCCACCCCCTAGTGGGGCCATCCCTCCCCTCTCGGGACTCACCTCAAACACAGCTATCCCAAAAGGGTGGCTCAGGAAGTCAGTGGAGGAAATCAGCACCTTCCTGTTGCCCCCACTGAAGTCAATGCTGGACAGCTGGTGGAGCTTGGAGTCTACCCAGTATAAGCGCTGGGTCAGCAAGTCTTGGAAGGGAAGAGGGAGGAGGGATCAGGCCACAAACCTAGGACCTGGGCCTGGAGCTTTGCTCCTCTGTATCCCCTCCCTGCCCACATTTCCAGGCCTCACCCCGAGGCAGCTTAGGGCAACCATCAGGGATCAGTGGCACCAGGAGGAGACCCAGAAACGAGGCCCCTGGAGTCCTGGTTGGTGGTCAGGATCGGGGCTAGAACAGCCTTGCAAGGAGAAAGGCAGGGCTCACCCAGGGTGATTCCATTGGGCCATTCGATGTTGTCTGACACCAGTGTTTGCCGGCCCACACCGTTGAGCCCAGACTTCTCAATCTTGGCCTGGTATCCCCAGTCAGACCAATACATGAACCTAAAAGACAAAAGAATCCAATTTCACTTATTGCTGGGGCCATGATTAGGGTGGCCTGAGTCACAGGGCTCAATGACCTACCGAAAAGTTGAGGATCAAGCTTAGTGGGGAATGGGAAGACCTCTGAAATCCTTGGGCACCAAGCTCGGAATTAGCAGGCACTTTTGCCCTCACCTCATTTGAGAACTCAAGAGAATCTCTGTGTCCCCTGAGAGTCCACTCGGCCTCAGCTGAACAGCCTGTGAGCCCGTCTCCCCCACTTTGGACCCTTAGCGTGTCAGTGTGGGAAGGGTCCCAAGTCAAAGCTTGCTTTTCTGTTTTTTTTGTTTTGTTTTGTTTTGTTTTGTTTTGGTTTTTTGAGACAGAGTCTCATTTTGTTGCCCTTGGTAGAGTGCCGTGGTGTCATAGCTCACAGCAACCTCAAACTCTTGGACTCAAGTGATCCTCCTGCCACAGCCTCCTAAGTAGCTGGGACTGCAGGCACCTGCCACAACGCCCCACTAGCTTTTCTATTTTTAGTAGAGATGGGGTCTTGCTCTTGCTCAGGTCTGGACCTCCTGAGCTCAGGCGATCCACCTGCCTCAGCCTCCATGAGTGCTGGGTTTACAGGCGTGAGGTACCTCGCCTGGCTTCTTTCCTGGTTTGCAGAAGAGAAAGTGATGATCTTCCTAACGTGGCCAGCCCTCCCTGCCCCTGTCTCCTCAGAACTACCAGGGCTGTAGCGGCCCATGTTACTGACTCAACACTGTGCATTAGCGTTTGCTGGCTTCTTTATTAAACCCTCCTCCAGTTACCTTGGTTTGAGCATGCAGTGGGTCTCTGGGTAGGACCCTGACAGATCCACAGTGCATCGGGGTTGGGCTGGGCATAACTACATGGTTTGGGGGGCAGAGTGGCATGAGAGCAGACAGGGAATGGGGTTGCCTGTGGAATTCCCAGGGCCTCCTGCTGGGCTGGGAACACCTGCCATACCCCAGTAAATGGCTGCAGCCAGGCCCTTCCCAAGCCCTCATACACCATCTCATAGGCTACTCCCCTCGCCAGCACCTCTCCACACAACTGCTAAAAACCTGATGCTATCTCAAGACATTCCCACTGATGAGAGGCAGGGTCCTGCTCTGCTCAGAATTCCTAACCCGCAGAACTGAGATGTGGCCAGAGCAGGGCAGCCAAGGGGGTGAGGGGTCCCGAGACTGAGGGCAACGGGGTGGTGATGGAGGTGGGCAGGTAGGAGCAGGGCAGGCCCAGTGATCTCATTTGCAAATTTTGCTGGCTGTCCAGGCAGGGCAGGGAGGCCAATGGAGGAAGTTACAGAAAGACAGATTTGGGATTATAGAGTGGAAAAGCCACCTTCTAATGCAGTGTTTTTCAAATTTTTTTTTTTTTTTTTTTGAGACAGAGCCTCAAGCTGTCAGCCTAGATAGAGTGCTGTGGTATCACAGCTCACAGCAACCTCCAATTCCTAGGCTCAAGCGAGTCTCCTGCCCCCGCCTCCCAAGTAGGTGGGACTACAGGCGCCCACCACAACGCCCGGCCATTTTTGGTTGCAGCCGTCATTGTTGTTCGGAGGGCCCGGGCTGGATTCGAACCCGCCAGCTCAGGTGTACGTGGCTGGTGCCTTAGCCCGTTGAGCCACAGGTGCCGAGCCCCCCCCCCCTTTTTTTAACTCATAGCACACTTGGACCCATAGTCAAACTTCCGTGGCACACTTAAATTATGTTGATCCAAAAAGAAGAGTTTAAAAAAGGAATATATGTACTGTGCTTTGAACTTCTTTGGAAAATAATTTAATTAATGATCTTTAAAAATTTTCACAGCACACCTAAGATTCTCTCATGGCATACCAATGTGCTGTGGCACACCGGCTGAAAATCACTCTTCTAATGGGAAGAGCTGCCCCATAATGAAACAGGCCCTATGGAAAGTAATGAGCTCCCTGTCTCTGGAAGTATGTGAGCACCTGCCAGCTGTCCACCTGCAGCATCCTGAGGACAGGTTTCCTCCCCAAGAAGCTTCTATCAGGAAATCTCTAGAGACCCACCTGCTTTTAGATGCTCTGAATCTCTGATAAAATGAGAAGGAGAATCCAGGTAGGACTCTGGTGACCAATGCCCAAAAACCCTTGCTCAGGGATTAACAGGATGAGGGGTGTGCACAGGCTTTCTTCCTCGTGGCCGGTGCCTGGGCAGCCTAGAACCTTCCAGAGCCCTGAAGATAGCTCTTGTGACAGACAGGAGGACTGAGCAGCTCTGCTGAGAAAATGGAGAGATCAAGGTGGGACACTCACCCTCGCAGGGGGTCGACAGCGATGGCCCGGGGTTCACTGAGGTTATGGCTGAAGAGGGTGCACCGGCGGCCACCGTCCACGGTGGCCACTGAGATGGTCTTATTGCCCGAGTCAGTCCAGTAGATGTGCTTGTGGACCCAGTCCACTGCCAGGCCCTCTGGGGAGTGCAGCTGCTCGTCGATGAGGACTTCCTGCTCTGCCGGGTCACTGGCCTTGTCCATGTAGGCACTGAGAGAAACCAGAGATGGCCGTGGAGGAGACGTTCTACCCATGCACCCATCTCGAATGTCTGTGCGCCACCCTTCCCCTCTCTCTCTCCCTTCTGGCCCGTGGCAGTGGATTTTAAAGGAACTTGGCTAATTTTCATTCAAAACATTCCCTGGGTCACCAGGGTAGGGACACGGGCTTGACTAAGTCTGTCTGTACCCTGGAGGAGCTGCGGGGACAGAAACTTGCAGTCAGATATAATACTATGGGATTATGGGACGCATTAGAGGCTATGGCAACAGAGGCATGGAGATCACATCATCCTGGAGGGTGGGAGAAGACTTCGTGGCTGAGTCCTGAAGGACAGAAAGCCCATTCAGGCAAAGGGAACAGCACATGCAAATGCCCAGGGGTAGTGAGTTCTCTAATAGTGAGATGTTCAGTGGGGCAGAGCTGGGCATGTGAGAAGTAAGATTAGAAATATGCATAAGGACTGCACCCCAACAGGCTCTGAGCGCCGTGCTAAACAAGCAGGGTGTTAGCCGGGGTAAGAGGACCCAGCCAAACAGGCATGTGTGATCACTGCAGCATCAGTGGGATGGATGGGCTGGAAGGAGAGGGAATGAAGGCAGGGAAAAAACTGGTTAGGAGCCTAAACAACATCCAGGGGAGAGATCAGGGCCTGAAGAAGGTTATGCCGGTGAGAAGGAGAGAAGGCACCCGCAACACAGTAAACACTCAGGAGGTGACATGGCAGGACTTCACTTCCCATGTGCTATTTCCCCCATGGTCTTCTGCTCTCCGTACCCTTTCAGGGTAATTAGTTCCACAGCGCCCACTGCCATCCGTAACTGACTCTCCAATCCTGGCAACTCTCTTAACTTCCAGACTGCAAAGCCGACCGCTCCCCTCCCTTGGATGTCCCATGGACACCTTGAACTCCTCATGACCACAACTGCTCACCCCATTTCCCTCCCCTCAGCCAAACAGACTGCACAACCCTGACCCCAATCCCCCGCCGGTGTGTTCCAGCTCAGCGGGCAGCACCACTGTCCGTGACACCTCCCAAGGTAGACACCTGGAACTCCCCAAATGAACCTGGGAGTGCACTTAGACTCCTCCTTCAGCCCCACCTTGAGTCTGATTTTAATCAAATCCTGCCTCTTTCAGTCACAACTGCTAGACAGGTGCTGCTGTAGCTGTTCTGGGCGTGCAAGTGTGAACTGAGCGTGTCTGTGTGTTAGGGGAGAGGAATCTAGGAATCCAGGTGTCAGTGAGCAGCACTTGGTGAATTTGCTGACTGACCCACCCATCCACCATCACCTTTCAGCAGCGACTCAGCGTCTCCCATTTCCTAGTCATTGGCAGTCCTGCCAAGTGAATCTCAGGACAAAGAAAAGATGTGATTACCCAAAGGGAGTCCGGACATGCGGGGGAGCAGGCTGGAAGCATCTGAGAAAGACCTAAGAGAAACACTCTTCAAGTGCGTGAAGAGCTTCCCAAGCACAAAAGTCCCCTGGCTACGGTGTCACAGTGACAGTGAAGTGCCCTCAGGGATACGTCCCAGACCCCCAGATTGGGTCAGAGCCCTCCGCTGTACTTTCTGTCATGATCATCACAGTGGATTTCATGATGTTATGATTGGGATCTCCCTCACAGGGGCCATATCTGAGTCATCTTTGAGCCCCCGAGATCCTGCACATAGATAAATGAGCCACCATGAAAGTCCTCCCTGGAGACGGTTGTTTCTTCCTGCGCTGGTTGAACAGTTCCTGTGTCTTGCACTTCCCCAGTGGGCCACCAGAGGGCAGACAAAGCCCGAGGGTTTGGGACTCAAAGCCGCTCACCCAACAAAGCCCTCAGCCTAGGCTGCCCAAGGTCCATACCCACTGTGATCCGGCACCAGTTCCCAAGACCCGACTCTGTCTGGAAACACCAGAGGCAGAGGCCACCCTTCCTTTACTCATCTACCAGCCACCTGTCACTCCCACTCCCAGGCCTGGCTGCAGGGCACATACCGCTCACCTGTAGATCTTACGGTAGGAGAGGTCACACCAGTAGATACGATTAGTGGCAACTTCAACATCTAATGCCACCACGTTCTTGAGCATGGGGATGAGGCGTGAGTAGTCCCGCTTCACCAGGTCTATCTTGCGCACCTCATGCCGGTTGGTGAAGATTAGGGATGGGCTCCTGCCAGCTGCCAAGAGGCCAAGAGAGAAAGGGTCAGTGCAGGTCGGTGCCTGTGGCTCAGTGAGTAGGGCACCGGCCCCGAATACCGACGGTGGCGGGTTTGAGCCCGGCCCCGGCCAAACTGCAACAAAAAATAGCCGGGCTTTGTAGCCGGCACCTATACTGAGGCAAGGGAATTGCTTAAGCCAAGAGCTGGAGGTTGCTGTGAGCCGTGATGCCATGGCACTCTACCGAGGGTGACAAAGTAACTGTTTCTAAAAAACAAACAAAAAAATCCAGAAAGGGTTAGTGCCAGAGGCAGGGAGTCTGGACGCCAAGACTCTGCCACTGGTTTGCTGGATGATACCTCATTTTCCTATAAAATAGGGGTGATAATTCCTACTTCTTAGGTCAGAGAAGCAGATGAAATCATGAATATAAAAGCCTAAGGTGCTGGGCAGCACCTGTAGCTCAGTAAGTAGGGCACCGGCCCCATATACCGAGGGTGGTGGGTTCGAACCCAGCCACAGCCAAATTGCAACAAAAAACTAGCCAGGCATTGTGGCGGGCGCCTGTAGTCCCAGCTACTCGGGAGGCTGAGGCAAGAGAATCGCCTAAGCCCAGGAGTTGGAGGTTGCTGTGAACTGTGACGCCACGGCACTCTACTGAGGGCATAAAGTGAGACTCTAAGTCTCTTAAAAAAAAAAAAAAAAAGCCTAAGGTGCAGAACGCCATTCGTTAACAGGATTTATTCTTTTTATTGGATATAAACTCCCCCCAAATCTTTTATGACTCCCCATTTCCTCCTTAGGCCTGCACTGAAGCCCTTCTGCAATGCAACCCCCAGCTCCCTGTCCCACTCATCACTCAACCCCTAACATACCTTGATTCATCACCCAGCCTCAAGGCTGTGGCTTAAACTGCCCCTTCCACCCAACAAGCATTTCCTTCCAGCAACTATCACCTTCTCTGCTGGGGACCCCCCTGCCATAGTTCAAGGATCCACCTGAGCAAATAAGCATCTTAGAAAGATAGCCAGTGTGGAGGGCAGACAGCAGGGCTGAGGTGGCCGGAGGAACTCCTTGGGGAGGTTGCTAGGAATCTGCAGTTTATGCAGAGTGTTGGGGACACGGCAGGAGGTGAAGCTGCGGAGACCGGCAGGGGCCGGAACATGAAGGTTTCTGTGAGCTGAGGTAAGAGTTTGTTCTTTCCCTCTGAGTCAGTGGCAGATGGGACATGTATGATACGTGACACAGACTGGCCACGTATACACGAAACCCAGTTGTAGACTTAGGTTACATCTTAAGAAGAACATCAGTGGCACAGATATTCCTGGACCCTCCACGTGGAAGGCTTCTGTCCCAGAGGCCTATGAAGCCTCGTACCAACTCCAGGCTGTTTTCGACATACAGGGCCGCTGTCAGGCAGCTCTGAGCAGCACTTGCCCACGAAGCTGCCCGTGCCTTCTCCCTCTCTGTTTTCCAGCAGACACCTCTGCTGGCCACCTGGTCCCTGTCACTGTGCATCTGTGCCAGGCTAATGTATCCCCTTGGAGACGAGGGGGGACCAGCACAAAGCCACGCAGGGCCTGGGGCCGGGTGCGTGATCTGCATGTAGCGATAGAGACTGTATCAAAGCCGGGTGGGAGGAGGGAGGGTGTGGTACAAACACCACAGCCAAGGGGCTCAGAGTATAGGAAGGGGCAAAGAGGTGGGTTCTAGGACGAGCTCTCAAAATGAGAGCGAAGACACTTCACTTACTCGAAGGCAGGAGCTAGGTTAGACGGGCATGTTGAAGTGATTGGAGTCTGTGACAGTGACCGTGTGTGCCTATGGTCTGAGATTTTACGTGTGAGTTTGTGTATGCATGCAGAGTGGTGTGTCATCTTCACTGCATGTATATAATCTGTGTCACACACTCCACGTGTCCTGCGAGGGGTCAGAACAGGGTACAGGTTACACGTGATATGCTAATCAACGTCTTGTGTGTTGTACAGTTTGGGTGGTAGGCTTTTGGGTTTAGGGGGTACATGTCAAGCATTGTGGCTGCTGTGCTATTATGGTCTGTATGTTGCATCCTGTATTTGTGCACATGAACTCCAGACTCAAATAGCCAGCTGCCTACTCAATATCTCTGCTTGGACGTCGAAACAGTTTTCTTGAGCTTAACATGTCCAAGCATCTCACCATCTTTCTCAGGTCCATAAATAGAAATTCTATTTTTTCAGTTGCTTGGCCGAAAGCCTTGAAGTCATCTCTGACACCTTTTTTTCTCATATCCCACATCCAATTCATAGGGAAACCCTGCTAGCTGGCCCTCACAGTTATCTGCAGTCTGCCCACTTCCCACTATTCCCCGATACACACCCCGGTCCACCTACTTCTACAGTCACCTATACTTGGTTCCCCTTGCCCTCTACAGCAGTGATTTTCAACCATTGTGCTGTGAAAAAAAATTACTTATTTCATTTCTTTTTCTTTTTTTTGAGATAGAGTCTCACTTTGTCACCCCTGGTAGAGTGCTGGGCTGTCATAGCTCACAGCAACCTCAGACTCTTGGGCTCAAGCAACTCTCTTGCTTCAGCCTCCTGAGTAGCTGGGACTACAGGCACCTGCAACAAATGCCCGGCTATTTTTTAGAGACGGGGTCTCACTCTAGCTCAGGCTGGTCTCCAACTCATGAGCTTAGGCAATCTGACCGCCTTGCTCTCCCAGAGTGCTGGGATTCCAGGTGTGAGCCCCTGCGCCCAGCCCCTCCATGAAAAAATTTAAAGATCATTAGTTAAATTATTTTCAAAAGAAGTTCAAAGCATATTAAGTATATTCTTATTTTTACTCTTTTTTTTTTTTTTTTTTGGTAAACATAATTGTGTGCCACAGAAGTTTAACTATAGGTTCAAGTGTGCCGTGAGATAGAAAAGGTTGAAAAACATTGATCTACAGTCTGTTTGCAATACTGTCATCAGAGGGAGCCTGTTAAAATGTCACAACATGTTCACACTCTATTCAGAACCCTCCATGGCTTCCCCCAGTTTGGACTGAAATCCAGGATCAGCTCTGACAATGACCTGGAAGACCCTTTGGGACGTGGCCGAGTCACCTCCCTGACTTCCTCTCCTCATAGTCTGCCTCCAACTGTGCCGACTTCCACGCTGTCCCTTGAACATCCAGGAATGCTCCTGCCTCAAGGCTTCTGCACTCAAATGCCACCTTCTCAGCAAGGACATCCCTGGCCGGTCTATGACCCACAGCCCTCCAGGACTTCCCTGTTCCTATTCTCTACTTGATATTTCTCCTTAGGGCTTCTCACCATTTGCCACACACTACATTTTATTTATTGTTCTGATTTCTTGTCTGTCCCACCCATTAAAATAGAAGTCCCATGAGGGCAGACGGGATTTGTGTTTTGCTTACTGCTGAATCCCCAGCGCCTACAAGGATCTTAGGTGTTCAATACAAACAACTGAATAAAATGGATTAATTTCATCGTTGGAAATGATCAATGTGCAAGCCTGCACAGGCCATCCTCCTTGTGTGGGCTGCTGAGGTTGTGTGCAGGGTCTGCGTGCTCCTAGTTTGCACGCCCACATTCTGTGTGTGTGGGCGTCAGCGTGCACTGCGCTGATGGCACGGTGCGCAGCCTGCTTTCTACGTGTGCACACACACACACGTGCACATCTACTCCTCATATGTGGAAAGCGCTGCTTCCTGCACCCCCTTCACAGCCGTCCACTTGCCCCCGGGGTGTCCATACCAACAGCCTTGCAGTTCTTGGTCAGTATGTCCATCTCATAGCCAGGGTGGCACTGGCACTTAAAGTAGCCCTTGTAATTGACACAGATCTGGCTGCAGGCATCTGGATCCTCACACTCGTCAATGTCTGTGGGGAGACGCAAGGGTCAGAACTGGCCAGACATCAGCCTCTGCTTGGGGGTGCAGGGGGAGGTCTCACCGCCACAGGTCTTCTCGTCCAGAAGCTGGAAGCCCGTTGGGCACGTGCACTCGAAGCCCATCTTGAGGTCTGTACAGATGTGGGAACAGCCGCCATTGTTGTGCAGACATTCGTTCAGCCCTGGGAAGGGATATAGGTTCCTGAGGGTCCAGGAGCCCAGCAAGGGAAGGGGTGGGGCAGGGGCAGGGCCCAGAGCAGAAGCAGAGCCTCAGGGCAGCAGGACTTCCACAGAGCCAGGCGACCTCAGCCTCATGACCCAGGTGTCTGGGCAAGAGGAAGTGCAGAGAGGGCAGGTCCTTGCTCAAGGTCAGACACAGAGACAGGGATGGAATGGAACCAGAATTCAGATTCTTGGTCCCCCAGGACCTCAAGCTGGGGCTCTGTCCTTCCCCAGTCTGGAGGCAGGTAAGCCTTCCCTGGTGGCCCAAGGCATTTCCTTTCACAAACATGTTTCTTATAGCTCCTCCTTCCTGTGACCTCAGAGTCAAGGGGCCTGCTTGCATTGTCCAACCCTCAGGATGCTTCCAGAATCCTTTCTGAAATGCCCTCAGGGAGCCCACTTCCCTCCTAGGGCAGCTGGCTCCACCTGGGAACACCACTCCCCTGTTCTGCCGTTCCTTGTCACAGATCTGCCCGCCCCCCAGCTCTGTGGGGCCAGCCAGGCTGCAGAGATTGCCTGGGAACCTTCAGAAGTGCTGTTTCTGGTCTCTTGACATTCGGGTGCCTTTCTCTGGACACACTCCATCTGTCATGCTCCTCACTTGAACAGGCCCCCAGAGCTAATCTGACACCCAGAGGGAGTCTGAACAACACAGTATGCCCCCTGCTATACTTGTGGTTGTTCAAGACTTTTTTACCCAGAGCTGTTGCTACTCTGAGCAAATACAGTGGAGTTTTTTCAACTCCTCTCCTCTCAGCATCTGACTCTGTTTCTCCATTTTGTCATGGAAGCTGGCCCCAGGATTACCAATTGCTGCAAGGGATAAAGGGAGGCCTGAACGTCATCTGGTTCTGGTCCCCCCATCTTCCTCTCCCTCCCTTCTGGCAAGATCCTGGGGGTGGTCAGAGAGCCCAGGACCGATGTTCTCAGAGCATCTCCTGAGCTTTAGAATCACAGAAGGTCAATTCCACAAGCCAAGGAAAGGTGCCATGCCCCTCTGCCCACCAGGCCCATGCACTGCCACTTTATCCAAGCCAAGCAGAGCTGAGCTGAGCCAGCCATGGCCATGCATACAGCTGCTCTGAGCTGCCCACCCCAGGCCATGCACAGATAAGGAGTGTCCCCACCTCCAGCCTGAGCCATGCTTAGGGAATGTCCCCTTTACCCCTGGGCCGCCTCCTGTTTCCCAGGAATGTTGGCAGAACTGAAAGAACAAGACCACAGCAACCTGATGACTGGAGGACCTGGGGGTGACTCAGCCAGGTCCAGCCCTAGGGGTGGGCTGAGCCACAGCAGCTTTGGAGAAGTCTCCAGGGGCACCACCTCCAGGAAGCTTTCTGCCCCTCCAGGGCCTCCCTGAGTTCTCTACGACTTCCTGAGCTCTGTCCCTCCATTTCTCCTCCCATTCACTCCCTGCCTCAATCTCGTATCCACTGGCTTCCTTCCTCTCTTTTTGCAGGTGGCAGCAACTCAACACCTCTATTTACTGAGCACTCGATGGAGTGGCATGTGTAGGAAGGCTCTGAAAGGGAAAAGGGGACAGCTCAAAGTGACTCTGGCTTCTGGAGGGAGGCGCCAATCCTCCGGGGGTGAGGAGGGCAGGGTCAGGCAAGAGAAAGGATAGCAGGTCTGGACCTGTCCATCCCCGTCAGCCCTTCCCTAGAATGCCCCAAGGGAAACTCAGGTCCTTCCTAATTCTATCTGGTCCGAATGGAGGTGACTTTTCTGTAGACCTGGGAGAGACGGGGGTAAAGTGCCCCAGAGAGGCCTGAGCAGCATTTGAGGCTTCCTTCCATGGAAGGAAGGAGCGGGATCACTTTCTCCAGCCTGTGCACACCTGCATGCACACCCCTGCACGCACACACTGCATGCACACACCTGCACGCACACACTGCATGCACACACACACCAGCTTATGTGCACAGAGGCCCAGACAGGCCCACGGACTCCACAGACATTCACGCAGACCACATGCAGAGAGGCACAAGTGCAATTCCCCTGCCTTAGTGGCAGACATGGATATAGACAGTGGCCTCTCACTGACACGGGAACAGAAAGGACACACACAGACACAAACACATGCATACATACTTCTCTTTGGTGTGTCGTGCAAAGGTGAGAGAGGAGAGAGAGTTTAGTAGGTTAGTAGGCCCTGGCTAACTCCAAATCTGGGCATGTGGAGAAGCTAAGCTCAGTGGCTCCTGCCTCCCCGTCCCTCTTCTGTTCCTTCTTCTGGGACTTCTCCCGGCAGGACACGGGAGGCAGGGCGCAGCAGCCTCCTGCGTGCTCAGGTGTTGGCTGAATGACCTTCACTCAGCTCCATTTCCTTTCATGATTAGTTTTTTTTTTCTGTTGAGTCTTTGAAAGGGGAGGGAATATGCTATTCCTGGGAAGCTCCTCTGAATACCAGGATGGGAGGTGCTGGGGACTAGAGTCTGCCAGGAGGAGGATGAGAGAGAGGCCAACATAGGCTCTGTCCTCTCTGGCTAAATCTTCCTCTAGCCCTGACCTTCCGGAGCAGTAATGAAATGACCCGTGGAGTCCTAAAGTCCATACTGGGTTCCCAGCAGACTCTCTGGAATGCCCAGCCCACCTACAGCCCACAGGGCAGCTGTTTCATTCTGTTTCTCTCTAGTGCAGCCTGGTCTCCTCAGGACTAAGGGTGGTGCCACCTCCTGCTGCTGGGTCCGGCCTGCTCCGGGCCTGGGGTGTGTCTCACTGGCTGCCTCCCCCGCTGTTCCCCGTCTCTCTATGCAGGGCCTCCTCAGAGGCCAGGACCCTGGCTAGGTTAGCAGGCCGGCAATACTGGGGAAGCGAGAAAATTCCAGAGAACACACACTCAGAGGTCTGAAAACGAAGGGAATGAGGAGCAGAGGCCAAGTTTGTGAGAGGAAGTGTCATTTTTAAGCATGGGGCTGGAAAGGAAAGGCCTTTAGAACTTCATAGAGATGCAGAACAAGAGGCCTCAGGGGCAAAGGCCCCATCTAAAGCCCCAGGTCAGCACGTGAGTCCAGAGAGAGGGTCAGAGCAGAAAGTGTCATAGAAGAGGGGCACTCGGGGGCCTTGAGCCCGGACGCTGGGACAGGGCATGACAGGAGGGTGAGCCAGCAGCTGAGCAGACAGGTACCGTACCACACTCTTTCAGGAGCTCATCTGACCAGTCCTGGCAGTCCTTCTGAGCGTCACACACTTTGCCGCCGTCCACGCACTCGCCACTCTTACACTGAAATCTGCGGGGACCCTCACAAGTTGACTCTGTTGGGCCGGACAGAGAGTGGACAGTGCCTGTGAGGCCTTGGATGGGAAGGGCTGGGCTGCAGAGTTTCTGCACTAGCCACTGCAGGTCCCTAGAGGGTGGCCCAGGACTGACAGCCAAATCCAGGGCTGTGGAAGCTCTGCTCACAGGATGAGATCCAGGCCTCACCGCGCTGGGCCAAGGGCGGTCTGAGCCTGATGTGGCAATAGTAATGCCCTGGGAGGGACCTTGGAGGCTGGACTGACCATCTCCCGAGGGAGGACTTTTGCCCCATGGACCCTAAATATGGGAGGCTGCCTCACTGCCCAACCCGCTATCTGTTCCCTCAGATGACCAGTGAGCTGGAGGCCTTGCTCCTGCAGAGGGCATGTGGTAACCACAATAGCCATCTGAGAATTAAAGGGGTTCTTTGGGGAACAGGATTCAGCCTCTGCTCCAGTTGGGAATTAGTGAGAAAAGCTACTCAGAGGGCTGGGCACCTGGAGCTCAGTGCTTAGGATGCCGGCTAAACAAACAAACAAAAAAATAGCTGGGTGTTGTGGTGGGAGCCTGTAGTCCCAGCTACGAGGATGAGGGAAGAGAATTGCTTGAGCTCAAGAGTTTGAGGTTGCTGTGAGCTATGACGCCATGGCACTATACTGAGGGTGACAAAGTGAGACTCTTGTCTTAGTAAAAAAAAAAAAAGCCACTCAGAGGCTTGGATCTGGACAAATGGGGAACCAGACTTCTTACAGTGCCCTTTTCTGTCTCCCTAGGCCTCGTTCAGCTTTTGCAAAGTCCTTAAACAACTAGTTCTGGTGTCAGGAGGCCCCCATGGAAGTGGAACCAGGTGATTTAGGGGCAAGTGGTGCTCTGAAGGAAAATGTCTTTCAGGGACCAAGGGGAGACTTCTCCCAACTCTGTTCTCTCCAGAGGCAGGAGGGCACTTAGAGCTTTCCGTCACGGAGGACACTGCCCCTGTTTCCTGACCACACGCACCCTGTAGGCAGCCAGCTTCATCACTCCTGTCTGGACAGTCCTGTTCCTGGTTGCAGCGCTTGATTGCAAGGATACAAGTCCCATCCCCACACAGGAATTCATCCCCATGGCAGGTACCCAGCGCTGCTGGGAGAGGGCAAGGGAAGAGGGTCAGGGTCAACGTGGTGGAGGACGGCCCTCCCCCTCCCCTCCCCCTACACCACATTCAGACCAGTGGCTGAGCTTAGGAGACCTGGCCAAAGGACCTCCAGTGTACAGATGGGGTGACTGAAGCTCAGAGAGGGAGAAGGCCTTGCCCACGGTCACACAGCACTCTGCCTGGCAGAGATAGAACTAAACCCAGGTCTCCTTTTCCCCTCTCGACCGCCTCTCGCCCAGGTCACTCCTCCAGAACAGACACATGGCCTTCTTTTGAGTCTTAGTGCTTGTTACAATGACTTCATCCACTCAGCAAGCCCTTCCTGAGCCAGGCCCTGTGCTGGGGCTTGGGGGTAGGGAGTCCAGAGACCACTAAGGGCAGCCTCATCCTTAGGAGCTCAGAGTGCAGAGGGGGGCTGGGGAAAACACAGATGGGGACATCACTGTGTGAGATACTGTTGTAAGAGAGGGCGGCTCAGGGACGTTTGGGAGCCGGGCAGAGGGATCCCAACCTAGCTGGGATGGTCAGAGGAACCTGGGCCAGGCCTGGAAAGATGAGCAGGTGCAGCTGGTGGGGAACTGGGAGAGGACCCAGTGGGTGACCGCCTGCAACAGCGAAGGGCAAGGGTGGGGAGAACGACCGGAGGGCATCATGGCAGCGACACAGGCACCAGCGGAGAGTTGTGGCTGCTGCAGTTAGACCTGCTGTAGCATTTGTAAGCCACGAGACCTCAAACACGTCACTTTCACTTCTCCCTACCTCGTCTCCTCCGCAGTCAATCAGGGTAAGACATTCAGGGCAAGGTGAGGAAAGGAAGCCTGCACCTGGCCGGCAGGTAGCCGGACCCGCCATCCCTGGGAGGGACTGGGCGATATGGAGGGGGCTTACGGCAGTCGGCCTCGTCCGACTTGTCCTTGCAGTCGCGGTCGCCGTCGCAGCGCCAGCCCAGGTGCACGCACTCGCCGCTGCGGCAGGCGAACTGGGCGGCGGGGGCGCAGGCCGCGGGCGCGGACGTGGCCCCGGGGCCGGCGCGGCCGCAGAGCTCGGCCGCCTCGTCCGAGCGGTCCTCGCAGTCGAACTGGCGGTCGCAGACCCAGCGCTCCGGGATGCAGGCGCCGGCGTCGCCGCCACAGCGGAACTCTCGGGGCCCGCAGGCCGGGTCGGCACAGCCGCGCTCGTCGCTGCCGTCGCCACAGTCGTCGTCGCCGTCGCACACGAACACGGCGGCCAGGCACGAGCGGTTGCTGCACTGGAACTCGTGCGGGGCGCACACTGCGCGGGACAGAGAGCCGGTCGGCCCGCCGACCTCCCAGCCTCTGCCAACCGGGGGCCCCGGACCCTCTCTACGGGCCAGGACCAGTCCCTGTGGGGGGCATGAATGGTGGGCGCAGGGCGGCACCGTAAAGGGGGCCCCAGCCACCACCGGGAAGACTTGCCCGCCTGGGCCTCCCTGGGAAATGAGCGTTCCTGGCCTGCTGCGGCCGCACTCTGGGCGCAGCGGGGACTGTAAAGCTGGGCAGCGCTGCCTGTGTTGACGGACCTGTGATGTTCCCAAGAAATGTTCTGTCTCAGGACACTGACCCTTCCCAGGGAACGGGGTCTGGGGTTGTCTCATCGCACTGCTGTACACAGCACAACCTGCACTGCTCAGCCGACGGCCCCTGGCCTGGGGTGTCTCTGACCCTATCACCTCACTGGTGAGCAAACCCCGGCTAAGCCACACTAGACCATTTGCAGGGCCCAGGGTGCAGGGCCCACCTCTAGGCCTGAGCTCAAGTCGCCCCACCTGCTGGAAACCCCCTCCTCACACACCACCACCTTTACAGCCTGCAGGGGTGAGTTTTTGCACTTCATGGACCCAAATTCAGCCTCCTCCATGACACACTTAGTGTTCCCTTGCTTAGGAAATCTCCCTCTGTCCTCTTTGTCTGCTCTTCACAGCCTGCTCAGGTGTCCGGACTTCATATCCTTCTCCATCTGTCCCATGACCTCAAAGAGTCTCGGGACAACCCTCCTTGGTCCTGAGGGTCTGGCACAGAGCTCCCTGCAGTGAATGGGTGTGGAGTGGATGGTACTGGACTGGTGCCGGTGTGAGGTGTAATCATGGGATGCACAGTAACTAAGGGTATAGGTGCCCGGATGGAGTTGAAACACAGTCTTCTTAGTGAAATGTCACAGAATGGAGGAGCAAGAATCCAAGGTACTCAATTCTAATATGAAGCCAACAAACGATCTAATACAAGCCCACAGAAGAGAAAAGCTCAGTTCAATTCAAGTTGGGGGCCAGGGGAATGAGGGAGTTGGAGGAGGGACGGGGAGAGGGGGATGGCTGTGTTCCCACTTAACAGGCACAATGTTAGGGGGCACCTCTTGGGGGCCCAGACACAATTATAAGAGGGACTTTACCTAAAAAATGCAAACGTTGTAACCTAATTCTTTGAACCCTCAAATTAACCTGAAACAATTTAAAAAAAAACAAAGAAAAAGAAAAAAAAGGGTATAGGTCCTGGCCTGGCCTGGGCCGTTAGGTTTCTGTCTGGGAGGCTGGGAGCCCAGAGGCAGACAGCGCCTTAGAGACCAGCCAGACCAACTGCCAGTTTACAGATGGGAAAACTGAGGCCCAGAATGGGGAGCAACATGCCCAGGGTCACGCCGTTGATGGAGATAAGAGAACTAGAGCTCAGTTTGGGGCATTTCCTTCTTACTCTGACTCCTCCTCTCAGCATTATGGGTTTTTCCTCCCTTCCCAGAGTATAAGCTCTTTTCAGAGCAGCGACCCCCTCACCTCCTTCCCTGTTTGTGTCCACACATACAGTCTAAAAACAGGCCTGGAGGCCAGGTGGGCATGGGTACTGTGGCTGTGGCCACAGCTAACAGGCAGGTGGTAGCACCTTCTCTTTCCACCTGGGGGAGCCCATAGTCTGTGTTTTTATTTTCTGATGGAAAAAATGTCAATTCTCATTGTTAGTGGACATAAAATAGAGTGATGTCTTCAGTTTCATAACATAGGGAGTACACATCATGTATTCCTGACAGCTGTACCACATTTCTGATGGTGTCGGTTCCCCTTCTGGGCCTCTGCGGCTCCCAGAGCTGTCGCTCCTCAGAGTTCCCTACTGGCTAGAGCAGCCCCTCCTGCCTGTGCAGAGCCGGCTCCTATGCGTCCAGCAGGAAGGACCCGCTGCATTCTGACCGCTCTGAGAGAAAGTGCTTCTTAACACCGGGTTTTCTTTGGGGCTTGGAAGCTGACAGTAACTTTAACATCCACCTTCTCAGGCCAGCACTCTATCCCCAGCACTCGCAAATGGGAGAAGTTTTGAGATGGGAAGGGAGGATTCTTCTTTCTCTGCCCAGGCGGGTGGAAGCTGCAGCAGAAAAGCTTAACATGACCTCCTAGTATCTCTGATCTCCGTAATTAATGGGAAATGTCCCACCATGCCCTAGTTAGAGATGCATCCGCCCCCTGCAGTAGCAGGCTCCATATTGGAGGAATCCTCTGACTCTGGGGGGCAGCAGGGAAAGGAGGGAACATTGGCCGATGAGTCTCAGTTCAATTACTGCAGCTGAAGAAAGAAGCCAACGCCATCACTGGGGCTTTGAAATTGCTCGTCCCAGCCAGCCTCTCCCCCCACTCCCAAATGCTTCCTGCTTCAGATACATCCAAACTCCAGACTTAGAATCTTAGAGCGCTATGACTCAGAAGCCCTGGAGGAGATGGCAGTTCCCCAGGGCCAGGAAGGATGGATAGGATGCAAATATAGACACTGGTGGATGGGAGTGGGGGTGAGCGGCAGTGATGGCAAGTGCCTGGCAAAAACCCTCCTGAGTGACCGCCCATATCTCAGCCCAGCCTCATGGCCTGCTAGTGACAGCCCCTCGGTCTGCCCTGTTAATCATGTGTGCCCAGAGGGAAGACTATATAGAATTCACCTCGCTAGCCCTTTCAGAACCTGGCTCCGGGCCTGGCACACAGTAGGTACCCATCGAATTGAAACAAGTGAGGTGGGGTCATGCTCCCCACCGGCCCACTCTCTGGGAAGGAAATAATCCTGTGTTTGAAGCTCAGTGATGTGGAACTGTCCCAGTGACTGCTTCCATCTGTCCCTGCCGAGGCTGCTAAGCATGTCTTCTCCACCCTGTGACAACTGTGCTTGAACCCGAGGTTTCAGCAACAGTCGTCTGTCACACGTCAGGAATCTGTCTATCCCCCAGCACTGCCAGTGCCCTGGCTCAGGTCACCACGATTTCTCAATTCGGCCCCCTCCCCGGCTCCCCCTCCCTTGCTCGGGGATAGGTAGCTTTGTGGAATGAATGAGCAGATGTCAGGCGTAGAAAAAGCTCATGGGCTTTGCTGTCCAGACCTGAATTTGAACCTCAGTTGCGTCACTCAGCCGTAGGCACTCTTCCTCCCTGTCTGAGCCTCAGTTCCCCACCTATGAAATGGTGATGATAATGGCTCCTCATGCGCTGGTTGTGAGGATGAAGGAAGAAAATGTCTCCAAAGTGACTGGCCATTGCTAGTGTCCCGGTCATTATCCCTTCCTCCCTAGCTGCCAAGCTTCTCAGAGAACTAGGCCTGTCCCCAGAAGTGGCTGCCACTGTCTGAGGCTTGGCAGACGCTGGGGCTCTGCCCCCGGACTCACAGGTAGCGCAGCCGGCCTCGTCCGCTCCACCCTCGCAGTCCTTCTCCCCGTCACAGCGCCATGAGGCGGGCACACAGTTGTGGCTGGGGGGTCCACAACTCAGCTTCTCTGCGGGACACACCTGCTTGGCTGTGGAAATAGACATCCGTGCACGGCTTAGCCA
The DNA here is from genome assembly GCA_963574655.1 of Perodicticus potto. Taxonomy (NCBI): domain Eukaryota; kingdom Metazoa; phylum Chordata; class Mammalia; order Primates; family Lorisidae; genus Perodicticus; species Perodicticus potto. The sequence continues at coordinate 79,042 of CAUYRH010001431.1, forward strand.
AGGGCACACAGGGCATGGTGCCAACCATTCTTACCACCCAGTTCCGTCCTGCCGGCCTGAGGGCCTAGGAATCCATCAGGGCCCTTCCCCTTCATGTCTGGTTCTTCATTTTGAGAAGCCCAATTCTTCCCTAGGACTTTCCAAATTCTAACTATGACTCCTGATTAACAGTTTTTCATGGCCTCCTGGTCCCTGGTACTCAAGTCCCTCCTGAACCCATTGACTCCTGCCTTCCTCGCTGGCTGCACCTCCCACCCTCCAAACCTCCTCTGAAAGCGCCAGCATCGTGGAGCCACCAAGCCCTGCTCGCTGAAGACTGCCATTTCCCAGCCGTGAGTGCCTTTGGAAGACAGATTCCCCAAATAGGCCTCAGTTTGACTCCCAGATCAGTGACCCCATGATCTGAACCTGTAAAATTTAGAGGGCTCACTGAGGCTCCAGCAGCTCCAGCCCACACCCCTCCAACCCCATCCCCCAGTGACAGTGCTGGGCCTGCTGCTGAGAGCAGCCACTGCACGGCAGGGCCCAGCGGGATTGCACAGCTATAATTACTGCAGCCTCAATCAGAGGCTGGCTCAATCAGGGGCCTGATGCCCCAGGGTTGATTCTCAATTTGGAAGAATGAGAACCCTACTTAGGGCTAGGGACAGATGCATCTCAGACCTCCATGGATGGCTCCCTACTGCCTTCTAAGGCCTGCGGGAGGCCCAGTCTCAGTGATCTCTACGATGAGCCAGGCATGGTGCTAGACACTTTCATTTAATTTTCACAATAACCCAGCAGGATTATGCCCTGGCCTCCAGTGTGGAGGTTGAGGACATGGGCTCTGAAGCCTGGCTGACTGAGTTCAAATCCTAGCTCCATCACTCACTGGCCATGTGACCTTGGCCAACAATTCTCAGCTTTGAGCCAGTAAAGTGGGGATAATACCATTATTTGTCTTAAAGGATTGTTATGACAACTAAGTTAATGTGTATAAAACACTGAGAACAGCTAGCCCAGGTCTTGCTAAATGTTACCTGTTATTATCATTCACACATAACAGGTGAGGGCGCTGAGTCTTGTTTGTTCATTCCCTATTTGAGCCTCTGTGTACCAACATGGTGGTACGCGTTAAGTTCTAGTTACACAGCTGGTAAAGAACAGCGTAAGGATTCAAAGTCAGTTGTGTTTGATGCCAGAGATGGCATAGGCCATGTCACCCTTGGAGGCAGTGGGCCACTTTCGCTTCATCCCCAATCTTATTTTCTGATCTGAGAATAATTTTCTCCCCTTTTACTTGTATAGCTGGAATGCAAGACCACAGGGATGGAGAAAATGGCACAGATAAGTTGGAGAGAGGGCCAGTGCCTAAGTCAAGAAATCACTACTGCTAGGGGAGTATCTTAGACACTCCCCAAGTGAAGGCCCCAAAGTTATTCCTAGGAATACATTTCATGAGCAAAGGAATCTCTTGGAATCCCCTGGGAATACAGGATTCATAGGATTCATTTTACAGAAATTTCCCTTTACAAATAACTGTCAGATAGAGAGGTAGAGCTCTGGAAAGTGCTGACACTCAACAGACCTTTTCTTAGGTCTGACTCTGTCTCACTGTGTCACCCAGGCCGGACTGCAATGGCTTGATCATAGCTCACTGTAACCTCTCACTCCTGGGCTCAGGAAATCCTCCCACCTCAGCCTCTGGAGAATCTAAGACGACAAGTGCATACCACACATACCTGGCTAATTTTACTATTTTTGTAGAAATGGGGTCTTGCTATGTTGCCCAGGCTAGCCTCAAACTCCTGGTCTCAAGTGATTCTCCCACCTTAACCTCCCAAAGTGCCAGTATTATAGGCATGAGCCACTGTGTCTGGCCTTAGAGACCTTTGAAAAACACCACCTCAGGGTTATCACGTGAGGTGGTGAAGGGAGACTGGGACTGGGAGATTAGGCCCTTGCAGGGCACCTCTATCACCAACACTCTGCAGGACCTTAGGTAAGCGCTTTCCTCCAGGCCCCATAAGGACACTAGGGAGCTGATGCTTACTAGTATTTCCCAGAGGGTCCTCTGATGAAGGGGATGAAGCAACTATTAGAAGTGCAGGTTCCTGGGCCCCTGCTCAGGGCAACTGAGCTCAGATTCTGAGGCCAGAGCCCAGGAATCTGCATAATAGTAACTCCCTACCCAAACCCAGGTGTTGCCATGCTCCTCTATATGAGAACCCAAGTCAACATTCACCATCATAAAAGTGATAGAGGTGTTCCATATGTTTGCATGCCCCTGAGACAGCAATGGGATGGAAGGGCAAGGTGATCATTTATGCCTAAGCCAGGCCTCAGAAGACAGAACCTCCCAGGGGAGTTTACCACGCACCTACAGTGTGTTAGTATGCTCCACGCCAAATATTTTACATTTTCCCATTTCATGCCCCCTGGTCTGAATGTTGGTGTCCCCTCAAAATTTATGTTGGAACTTAAAAATGTAATAGTTTTTAGAGTTGAGGTCTCAGGAGGTGATTCAGACATGAGGGTGGAGCCCTCAAGAATGTGATTAGTGCCCTTTTAAAAGGCCAGAGGGATTCCTTCCCCTTCAACATTGTGAGGATAAAGCAAGAAGTTGCCATCTATAAGGAACTGGCCCTCACTGAATCTGTCTGTTGCCTTGATCTTGGACTTTCCAGCCTCCAAACCTGTGAGCAATAAATTTCTGTTGTTTATAAATTACTCAATTGAAAGTATTTTGTAATAACAGCCAAAAGGACTAAAATAATCCCTCACCCTCACCCAGACAGGTAAGCAGGCCTGCCAGCTGTAAGTGCAAATTCCAGAGGCACCATTCACAAAGAGTATCATGTCTGTTAGTCCATGGAGTGGAGGGGGAGAGCAATCTTACAGGTAATATTCTATTTTACAGATGAGGAAACTGAGGTTTAGAGAAACCAAGTACTGGCCCAAACATGCACAATAGGTAAGAGACAGAGTCTGGGTTCCTGTGATTAGAACCCTGCCCTTTCCATCAAACCCCACACATTCCAGAACCAGCCCCAAGGGCTCCTCCTGAAAGCCCAGGTGACTGAAATGGCCCTTGACTGCAGGCACCACCTTCAAAAGCCTGGTTTTGCAGACCCCAGTGCAGCAGGCAGCCGCTTGAACTTTTAATGAATATTTATACAGTTAATTGCATAACCTTTCAGCAAGGACAATGATTAAACAATCTGTCTGCTTCCTTTCTTTATAATTAATAAGACATTTGCTGTGTCCCTAAATAGACAGCTCTAATTACAGGCCCTCGAGGATTCAGCAGTGTCTGATAACAGCCCCCACACCCAAAGAGCCAAGGCTCGTGGAATGCCACCTCAGAGGTCACATGGATGAGTATCCCTTGCAGTGTCAGGAGACTGAGTGAGACCCAGAGAGGGGAAGGGACCTGCCTAGGGTCATGTGGCTACTGGATGCTGAGTGTTCGGACTCCTATCACCCCTAGAACCGCACCGTCTCTCTAGTGATGTGGCTCTTCTCCGAAGCTAGCACTTTAGTCTGGCTCTCAGGCCTTCCAGGTCAGCCCTCTCAACTGCACAGCCCTGGGAAGTGGATCTGGTTAAATACTGATGCTCAGCATCTCCCTGTGAGGTTGGCGATATTATTACCCACTGATTACCTCCATTTTATGGGTGAAGAGGCTAAAGCCAGAGAAAGTTATTCTTTCTTGTGGTGAGAGCTGGACTTCCATCCCAGGTCCAAACCCACCGCTTATATTACTGCACCCAACCAGTGCCCACAAAAAAGGTAGATACTTTTTCTTCATGGTACCTCTGGGCTGGAGAGGGATCACTGGAGGGAGGGGGCTCCCTGAGCCTTTGCTCAGGCAGGTTCTATAAGATACTCATCTGATGTCCATTCTCAGGACACTTGGAGTCAAAGGTCCCCAGGTAGCTTGACATAGGACAAAGAGCATGGGTTTTAGAGTGAGACAGACCTGGGTTAAAATTTCACTTACTAACACTAAGGTCCTTAACTAAGTCACTTAACCCCTCTGCTCCCTGGCACCCCTCATCTGAGAATGGGGCTCAGAAAACACCTGTCTTTGTTTTATTCATGAATGGCTGGCTGGTGGAGGGGGCTAGTTCCACCACTGGGGAATGCACAGTGTGTGTCTACACGGCCCACCATGATACAGCCCTTTTCAGAGAGCCTCACCCTTCATGACAGATGCTGTTCAAGTGGCCCAGGTTCTGAGAGGCAGAAGTGAAGAACCTCACTGTCTCTCAGACAGCAGGATCCCTCCAAGGGTTGCAAGGGGGCTTAAAATTCCACCCTGGAGTAGCAGAAGGCACTTATAAATTCCCAGAGAATCCTGCCCCAGAAATCCAAATAAATCCATCAGTATTGCTCCCTACTGATAAGTTCACAAATTAACAAAAGGGGAAATGTCTGTTGAATAAAAGAATGAAAGTAGTTGGTGGCTGCTTGTGGGTTGAGCAGGGTCAACTCAAGTGAGTTTTAGAGGCAGACAACCTCCAAATGGGGACTGCTAGTTCCAAGACACCTGAGACTCAGTGGTGGGAACTACCAGTGTCTCTCTCTTCTTTCCAGATAGAGTCTCACTATGTCACCCTTGGTAGAGTGGCATCACAGCTCACAGCAACCTCCAACTCTTGGGCTTAGGCGATCCTCTTGCCTCAGCCTCCCAAGTAGCTGGAACTACAGGCACCCGCCACAACTCCCAGCTAATTTTTTTCTTTTTTTTTTTTTTTTTGCATTTCTGCCAAGGCTGGGTTTGAACCCCATCGAGTATGGGGCAGGTGCCCTACTCGATGAGCCACAGGCGCCACCGGCTCCCAGCTAATTTTTTAGATGGGGTCTTGCTCTTGCTCAGGCTGGTCTCCAACCTGTGAGCTCAGGGCAAACCACCCACCTGGGTCTCCCAGAGTGCAAGGATTATAGCCATGAGCCACCATGCCTGGCCTATACTCACTCTAACTCTAGCCCCAAGGAGCACAGAGTGGGACCAACCCACTGTGCAGGGGTGGGTATATCAAGCTCCTTCACACAGGGTCAGGCCAAATGCTTCTGGCTGGGGCAATTCCTCACTTACTGGGTGATCTCAGAAACATCTCTGGGCCTCCATTTCCTCACCTATAATAGGTGAGCCTGCTGAATCAGAGAGGACCCCCCTTATAAGTGGAAAGGTTCTAAAATGCATGGAAAAAAAAAAAACAACCTCCATATCCAAATCAGTAGCACCCAGAACTGTAATTCACCTTCAACCATCCTCTCCCTCCCATCAGATGTCTGAAGGTGGGTTAGAAGCCGTTCCCAATCAAGTGAGCTATAATTAAAAATGCTACTTTCATTAGGCAAATGTTCTGGGCTTTTCCATTGTGATTCCTGGCTATATTTGATAGGTACAGAACCCAGAGAGAATCAGAGCTGGGAGAAACCCCAGCCAGCTAGGGGCAAATGATGGGGGTGGAAGAATTCAGACCTGCTCTTATATCCCTTTCCCTCTGAATGCAACCCTTATTATCAATACTATTCACTTATACTATACCATTTTACAGATGAATAAACTGAGGCTCAGGAAGATCAGGCAACTTGTCTGAGGTCTCACAGGTTACCAGAAGTGAACCCAACTCTGTCAGACACCAAACTCACCAGGCTTTACTTACCGTCTATAATCTTTCTTTTAGGGTTGGGGAGTGGGACTCTTTCCTGGGAGCTGGCACAGCTCCAGGAACCTGGTAGGCTATGTTAGTTGCTATGGCAATGCCAATTAAATGGACAGCAGGTTGGCTGCTGGATTCTCATTCAGTGAGCAAGCCTGCCACCAGGTCCTGCTGCCCTAAATTCTGCCTGACCCCTGAGGTCCCATTCTGGCCAACCTCCTCCAGGCAGCCTCCTCCCTACCTACAGGCCTTGCCTCCCTCTGACCGATATAATTGCAAAGACAGTGGGGATCCTGACCATAGCACCCCAGCTGGGCACAGCCAAGGGAGAAAGAAGGTGCCAGAATACAGAGTTCGGGAATCTGGAAATTGTGAAGTCTTTGGAATTATGGAATGGTAGAGATCAGGGCCTAGTGGGATGGGAAAGCATGCAGGACCTCACAGCACACGGAGGGGAGACCACAGCAGAGCTGGGCCTCCAGTCTCCTCAGCTGCTGTTCCCACCAGCGCCTGCTCAAACCTCAGGGAGCGTGAGAAGCCTGACTTCTGTCATGGAAGGGAGACCTGCCATGAACAAGCTATGCATCTTTGAAACAAGCCTATCAACTCCTCTGGGCCTCCAGTTCCCCAACTGTCAAGAGTGGGCCTGGGAGACAGGAGGGGTGAGGCAGCAGGGTCTCTGCACAGCTCGTAGGGTGGGGAGGCAGCAAGTGCTGGGATGGTGGACAGGGAGAAGGATAGAAGGAAGCAGGGGCTGCTCAGGGACAGAGATGGGGAGAGGAAGGACGAGGAGAGTGGATGCTCAGGGAAGGGAGGCGGCCCAGGAGAGCAGGGCTGGAAAGGGACATCAGCACAGAGAGAGAGGTGGGGAGAAGGGAGAGCACAGCCCCCAGACAGTCCCCAGCCTACAACCACAATGAGGCTCCTCTCTCCTTCCCCGTTCACACCCCTGTGTCCAGGTAGCTGCTGGATCAGGGTATGGTGGCTGAGCAGGCTGACCCCCTGTGGCTACAGCTCCCCTCTCCCAGCAGACTCTGCCTCTTGTTAGCTGGGCAGCCTTGGGCAAGCAGCTGAACCTATTCCAGCCTCAGTTTCTTTCTCCCTCCCAAGGTTGCCATGAGGATGAAAGTCACAAGTGGGCGTGGTAGGGCTTTGTTCCTTCAGAAGCTCAAGACAAAACACTGGGCTTCCCTCCTGCTGAGGTGCCTCCAGGACGGCAAGGAATTTGGATACTTGGTGGGGTGAGGAAAGGATGGGGCCTGCAGCATGATGGGATTGTGGGGGCAGCTGTGCAGGAAATGAGGGCTCCCTTGTCTCTGGCAGGGGTCCTCTCCCACTGCCTCTCTCTCTCTCTCTCTCTCTTTCCCTTACGCAGAGACGGGTAGCTCTGTTGCTAGGAGACAAGGAAACCCAGTTATCACCGACAGCAGGCCGGGATAGGACTCTGGTCTCCATTGTCCCCACCTCTGCCTCTGGGGCGACTGCTACTCCTGAAGAGGGGATCCCAGGTCTCTGCCAGCCCCACGTCTTCCACTTGCTTCCCCCTCCCACACCTTTTGTCTGGGGCTCACGCTGAAGCTCTGCCTCAGGACCTCTGCGTCCTTTCCTGCCCCCTTCTCATCTCCTTTTTAATTTAACAAATGTCACGGAATGACCCTGCTGGGTGTAAGTTTGCTTTGAGGATTAGGGCCTGGAAAATAAATCATGGAGAAACAAAGCCCTGAGCATGGGAGGCAGGCCTGGGACTCCCCCGGCTGCCTCTGCTGCCACCCAGCTGGTCACAGAGGCAGAGGCTGCCAGGCTCAGCCCACCCAGGATAGCGGAAAGGGCTGGGAAACCTTCAGCAAGGCACTCAACCTCTCTGAGCTTCACTGTTCTCCTTTACAAAATGCAGAAAGTGATTGTACCTACCGCAAGAGGCTGCTGTGGGGATAAAGAAATCAATGCACACAAAGAGCTCAGCACACAGGAAATGCTTGCTAAGTGCCAGCTGCCATTAGAATTATGCCACTATTGGAATTATGATCAGGGTCCTCGAGAACAATAGCGGGGAGGCCTGGAGGATGTTCAGGGAGCGCCATCTAGCTCCTGTTGCTACAGAACAGGTGCAGCCTAAAAGAAGGCCATGAAGAAAGTCCCAGAGACAGGCAACTGGAAATGAGCAACTGGACACGCTAAGCTGTTTTCCAGGAGGCCCCTCAAGACACGGCACAAGGTGTTCAAGTGATCACCTCACTTGAGCCTCACAACCTCCCAGCGAGGAAGATCTGAGGAAACTGAGGCCCAGAGCATGGCCCACCCTCACCCAGACCCAGAGGCAGGACTCACTGCAAGTGGCCTTAGACTCATCAGAGCCGTCGGAACACTCCTCCTCGCCGTCACACTTCCATCGCTCAGGGATGCAGTGGCCGTTGTCACAGGTAAAGTCACTGTCCATACAGGTCTTCTTGGCTGCGGGTCAAGGAGAAGAGCATGACAGGCCTGGTGGGTACAGGAGTCTTTTGCAAGGACACACAGTCAGGTGGCAGTGGGTGACCAAGATGTTGTTGGTCCGAAAGGTGGATCACATGACCTTTCACTGCCCCGCTAGGCTGGAGACTGCCTCAGAGAGGAGGCGAGAGGGCAGGAGAGGAATGCTTATCCATGCCACAGGCACTTACTAAATATCATGGTGAAGACAGGTGACATCTGGCCATGCCTTCCAAGTCAAAGAGCTCCAGTCCACCAAGGGTGACAGGATTCACCACACCCCTCTGTTCCCTCAAAGTCCAGTTCCACTGCCATGGTCTCCAGGAAGCCGTCCCTGACCCCTGTTCTCAGTCTATCCCTGCCCGCTCTGCCTCCCCCAACCAGACTGGAAGTGGAGGCCCCTTCTGCAAGCACCGGGGAGCCAGTCATCACGTATCCTAACCGTGGACGACTGCTTTGTGGTTAGAACAGTGAGGTGTTCAGAGCAGTGGGAAGAGGATCTGACCAAGACGCCCAAATCAGTCACTGCCCGCCAGGCGCTTACTGCCTTGAATCCCAGTTCTGCCTCCTCCTGTCTGTGGGACCTTTAGGATGTTAATTAACCTCTGAGCCTGTTTTCTTATCTATATACAGGGGAGAAGAAAACAAAGACTGGGAGGAGTAACAAGTTATAATGTATAAAGAACAGGCAGCAGATTCTGCCCCACGGCAGATGCTTAGCAAGTAGCAGCTATTGCTGTTTTCATGGTTTGAGTTTGAAATTAGAAGCAAAAGAAATGGGGGTTCAGTACCTAACTGGGTGACGAAGCCTCTGAGATCTCACAGCTGGTAGCACAGCTAGGACAAGATGTGGGGACCAGCCCCAACCCAAGACTCCCTGCCTTGTCCCTGCACCTCGTCCTGAGAGGAATTAGGGTTTCGGGGCCAAGGACGGGTCCAGAGAGGGCTGCCCGTATCCTGAGATGTCCCTATTATTACTGCTCTGTGCTGACCCGGAGCCCAGCTCCTTCCTGAACACCAGCACTCAGCACAGATTGCATCTGGCAGGCCAGGGCAGGGTGAGGGCAGTTGCCCTGATGGGCTTTCATGGGGGATCTGGGGCTGCTCTTGAATGCTTACCTTGGGGCTAGATGTAACCTCAGGGGCCATCAGGATGCAGCCTTTCCCCAGGGGCTGAGAAGTTCCTTGGCCTCAGTCTGTCTCCCCCCACCTCCACTTTCCAATTCAGCTTCACCTCAACAGCTAGTGGGTCCCCACATCCCCCACGCTATTATACCATCACACCTTGTTCAAGTTGTCCTTTGTTTGTAAGCCAGTTCCCCCAACTCTGCCTTCTTTCCATTACACACTAGGCTTAGAGATCTCCTCCAAGAAGCCATCCCTCATCTTGGTCAGCCCCCACCACCATGAGCTCCATAATACCCTGAATGTCCCTCTAGAGCAGACAGTGCGAATTCTAGATATTTTAGAATTTGAGGGCTATATGGTCTATCACACTACTCAACTCTCAGAAGCAGCTACAGACAACAGGTAAATGAACATGCATGTGTTTCAATAAAACTTTATTTAAAAAATAGGCTGGCTTTGGCCTGGGGCCTATGGTTTGATGCCTTCTGCTCTAAGTCATCACTGATCCACACAGTCCAGTATAATTTACTTTCTTTTTTTTTTTTTGAGACAGAATCTCACTTTCCACCCCAGCTAGAGTACCATGGCATTGCTCACAGAAACTTCAAACTCTTGGGCTCTAGTGACTCTCTCGCCTCAGACTTTGGAGAGGCTGGGACTACAGGCACCTACCACAGTGTCCAGCTGTTTTTTAGAGACTGCATCGTGCTCTAGCTCAGGCTGGTCTGGAACTCCTGAGCTCAGGCAATCCACCTGCCTCGGCCTCCCAGAGTGCTGGGATTACAGGCATGAGCCACCTACACCTGGCCTAAGATTTCCTTTCTTCCTTGTCCCTGTGGACCTGACTCAGCCTAGATCTCAGTGAGGAGACACTGCATCCAATGGAAACACAGCTGGGGCTGGGGCTCACCTTCACCCAGGGAAGCTATTTCCCATGGGCCGGCTTTATTTAAAGCTACCCATGGGCCCTCTGGCTGCTTTGAGAGTCACATGACGGCTCCCCCCCCCCCCCCGTTCTGGGCAGCCTGGGAGGGACTCGGGAGAGAGAGACTGGGTACCCTGGGTTCCCCTTTCTTTTCAATAGCGTCCTTGCAGTACATCTGTGTTCTAAGATGAGTTTTCTTCACACTTGCCTTAAAAGAATGCCTCTGTGTGTGGCTAGAAAAAACTAGAGGAATTAGAGTCTACCTACAGGTGGGGTGACTGAGGCCCAGAGAGGACAATGGGCCAGCCCAGGGAAACACAGCCAAGGAAGGGAACCACTCTCCTGTCTCTCAGCCCACGGCCCTCAGGTGGCCTTCCCTGTGTGCTCTAGGCTGAGAGGTTGTCAGTGACAGATACCATTATCCCCTATTGGTAAATCGGTCTGTAATCACTTACGCTAAGTACCATAACGGACCACAGCACCTGCGGTATTTCCCAGTGTGAACACTGGAGGATGCTCAGCACCCAAGAAAAGAAAGGTGTATTCTAGTTCTTCCTTCCACCTGTTCTAACATTTAGCAAGTGCCTCCTACATGTCAGTCTCTGTGCTGGAGTTTTTACCCAGGAAACCCCACGCCAAAGGGCTCACTAGTAACCACGTGATATATCAGGAAATCCAGGCCCAGGACCTCCTCAGCAGTCTTAGAGGTGGAGGAAAAACCCAAAACAGGTGGGAAAGCCCCATGAAGCTTCAGCCCGGCATTCAGTGAGCCTTGGATCTGTTTCAGGTTCTGCACTGAGAACACAGGAGAGAATCAGCCCAGCTCAGATCAAGTAGCAAGTCTGATTCCTCTAGTTTTTTCTAGCCACACAACAGCAATTGCAGCAGGCTTGAAGAGGAAGGTGATGAAGGGGCTGTCACTGGGCACAGAACAGATCCCTTCCAAGAACCCTGCCCTCCCTGGCATTCTGGAAGCCCAGGGGTGAGGTTGGCTTCTCTCCATGTGCCAAGCCCTGGGAGGCACTGGGCAAGGAGGCCCAAGTACCACCAGAGTCTGGAAGGCTAGCTTTGAGGTCAGCCAGGCCCATGAGATAGTGTCCCATGGTGGTGTTTTGGGTGTAGGTTTGTTCACTTTCTAGACCATTTGGACATTTTCCACCCTGGCTCTGGCCTGGAAGTTTTCACCTAAAATCCCAGTGACTCCTTGAAGCTATGCCAATAGCTATTATTAATTCCATTTTACAGAAGAGGAAACTGAGGCTCAAAGAGGTGAGGGTGGTAGGCTACAGTGGGATTTCAATTCTGTTTGGCAGCTGCCAAAGCTTGGGCCCTTTCCTCTAAAGGTCCTCAGCCCCTTCAATGTTACCTCGCTAAGAATGAGGCTAAGGAGGAGGACTCCAGAGAGGCAAGCGAAGCTAAATGCCTCTCAGGTTTTCTAGAAAGTGCCCAGAAAAGTGCAGCAGAGTAAACCTGGGCCTACGGTGACTGGTGCCCTGCTAATGGACCACCATGGGGAAACTGAGGCAGCATGGTTGATTCCAGGTTGGGCACCTCTGAGGGCCCATCAGAAGCGTAACCGCATGGAAGGGTTTGCGGTCAGAGCTGAGACTGAATACTGGCGTGACAGTTGCGCCTCGCTGGGTGAACCGGGGCAAGCTCCTTCCCTCTCTGGGCAAGTGGGGATGTGTCTTTGTCTGTAGCAGCGCTGTAGGTACAAGAGGCAAAAGACTCTGCTGGGAGATCCCAGTGAACACCCAGTGTCAAGTCATTCAGCATAATGAGCCCGAGAGTCTCCCTTATCGAGAGGCTGGATCAGCCCAGCCCAGAGATGAGGGCTGAGCAGTCGCTCCGAGGCTGTCAGAGCAAGCCATGCCAGACCTCCACTCTCCTGGCCTTGGCTCTGGTTCCCAGGGCGATTCCCCAGCTGGGCTCAAGGCCATGGCTCCCTGTTTCCAGGGATTTATGTCCCTCCAAGCCAGTCTGCCCCTTGGACAATGCCCACCTCTGTGAGTCCCTGTACTCCACAGCCCAGGAGTGATACACAGTCATCCAAGGTCTGTGACATCATAATCTGGTGCCATGGCAACAGATGGGTGGCCACAAAGGACTGGAGATTCCAGAGGGCAGCGAGGAGGGGCCGCCCCAGGGCAGAGTGGGAAATCCGGGACAAAGGGACTGGGAGCTGCTATTTATAACAAGAACACAGGCGAGGAGAACATCTGACAGTCCACGGTCTATCAAATTCTGCTCTGCCAGTAGCTCGCTGTGTGACTTCAGCAAGTTACACAACTTCTCTGAGCCTCACTTCATCTGCCTTCAAGGATACCATCCCTGGCTCGTGAAACACACATGGTTGTTGTGAGGAGCAAATGGGCTAAGGATGGTGTCCAGGCTTTATGAACTGAAAAGCAAAAGGGGGCAAGTTTGGGGTGTGTGAAGTCCTAGCCCTGGCCCCAGCAGCTGTGTGTGTGACTCTGGGTCTGTCATTTAAACCCCTCTGGGCCTGCCTCCTCATCAGGAAATGGAGGTGTGGTGTTGACCAAGTCCCAAAGCCCTGTCAGCACCCAGAGTCTAGGACCTTGTGAAATTATTATGAGCACTCAGTACCTCCCAGCTTCCCAGGGGCATCCTGGAAAAATACGCATCCTTCAGGCTGCGGTTCCCTACTCACACTCATCCTGTAGCCCCAGTGCAGGGAGGAGACTTCGTAACAAGAATTCGTAGAATGCTCCAGTAAGTCAGACCCCAGGGTCATGAAGTCCCCTGTTCACAACCATCTTTTAAGCCAGGAAGCCAAGTTCCAGAGAGAAATGACTGCTAGAGGTCACAGCACATGTCTGTGGAAGGGTCACATTTGAATCCAAGTACTGACTCCTGATCTGGCCAGGAAGCCTGGGGACGGCCACCTGACCCAACCCAGGGGTCAGAGACGGCTTCCCAGAGGAGGGCACTGTGTTCAAACAAGAGGAGTCAGCCAAGCTGGGGGAGTGCAAAGGGCAACGAAGGGCATTCTAAGAAGAGGGGGACCACTGGGGTCATTCGGGGCTGAGGAAGAGGCAAGTGGCAAAGGACCCGTGAACTCCTCCAGGCCAGGGGCCAACTTGCCCTGCCTGGCATCGCACTGGCCCTCCGAGGCCCAGCACAGGGGCCTGGCTTTCCTTGAGTTCACACATCCAGCCTCTTGCTAAGCACAGGGCTGCTATCTAGCCGCCAATAAAACTCACCGCTCCAAGTTGCCCATCGTCCCCTTGGTCTGTGGTGAAGCTGAGCAAGATGACAGGCCCTAACAGAGAAAGGGAGGGACAGAAAGCAGGGAAGAGAGCAGAGTGGCCATCCAGCCAGACATTTGAGATGGGTACTCATCATTTGCCCCCTTGGAGACTCATTATGTCCACGTTATTAGAAAAGGCCGGAGAAGGCCTGCAGTAAAGATGCTTGATTGACTATGTTTCCTCCAGCACGTCCAAACTTCTTTAACCAAAGAACTCCTTTTTCAGATGCCATGTCTATTAATTTCCCAAGAAACAAGTGGCCCAATGAGCCACACCTGGGGAAAAACCCTGCTGTGTTACAAACCCTCATCCCGCAGATGAGAAGGTGAGGCTCAGATAAAGGAGCAGACTGGCCCTTGTTCACACTGCAGAGTCTGGTGCCCAGGCCTCTGTCTCTGGGCCATGAACAACAGGGGAAATGCTGTGACACAAAGCACTGAGCCAAGTGAAGCTGGGGGGGACCCCACTAGAGAGACCCTGGTCCCCAGAGCAGGAATGTGTCTAGTGGAGGGCCAGGATGCAAGAGAGGGGACTACCGGGCCACCTGGGACGGGGCGATGAGAGAGACGTCGGGTACACAGGCTTTATCTGCTCTCCGCTTTCTGAGGGCAGGTCTTGGGTCGCAGGGAATATTCTCTGCCGTAGGGCGGAGCAGAGACCCCTAAGAAAGGTGGATTACAGATCAACTGAGCAACCAGAGCCAGGTCCCTCTCCCTCCGGGGCAGCTGAGACTGAAAGCGCAATGGTGAAGCCTCCAACTCGGAGTCTGGTGCCCAAAGGGACGGACGAGGCTATTCCCACTTGTAGGCCTGGGCCAGCACCGGGTAGCCTGGCTTCAGCCCCACAGCGCAGCCGTGAGGCAGCTGGGCCACTTGTACCCGAGTCGGGAGATGAAAGGGCTGCCCGCCCCCCACCCCGCCACGGTTACCCTTCGGCAGAGCTCACCAGGGCCTGGCGTTGCCAAGACAACTGCTGCCAGCAGAACGGAGATCCGGGGTGGGGGCAGGGGGCGTGCCAGCCCGCCCCTGGCCTACTAACCTGGCAGGCAGATTTAAATGACAGCCCAGGAAGCTACTATTAAACTGTCACCCCAGTCAACAGGACGACAGACCCAGAGTGTTCTCTGGCTGCGGCAACAACACAGCAGGAGTGAGAGGGGGAGGAGACGGTGGCTCAGAGCAACCCACACCCCCACCCGGGAGGCCCTGGCCTGCCGCCTGTCCACCCACTGCTGGAGCCACCCTCTCGGTCCTGGCATGGAGCTGGGGCACAGAGCAGGGCTTGGCAAATGTGACTTTTAAGCTGAAGAACCCCTTTCCAAGTGAAACTCTAACATATAAAACAGAAAAAATGGGGCCTGCACCGTTAAAAGCAGGGCTGGGGTCTCCAGCAGCTGTTTCCTCACCAACCCCTCCAGAGCTCTGCTGGGGCACCCCTGAAACTCTGAGGCTCACAGCCCATTGCCAGCAGCACTTGGTTCAAATCCTAACTCCTCCCTGGACATATGATATTCCCCCAAACTCTTGGTTTAAAGATCCTGTGGGTCTACTGTAACATTTAAGACGGTTCCTGTAAGTCTATAATTCTAACTCTCTAAGGACACAAGGCTCTAAGATCCTGACACTTTGATTTGCAAGCCCTAAGCCTCTGGTGATGAGACTGTGACAGTTACTGCTGGAGTCAGAGATGGCCCTAAACTGCGATGGCCCTCTACAAAGGACTGTTATCTGAGTCCCAGTACCGACATGCTGACTGGTCTCTGACTCAAGACTCCTGGTGGTGCTGAGAAGGCAAACCGCTCCCACAGTGTCCTGACGGCAGGGCACAGGGAGCCAGCACCCACCAAGTGCAGTGGGCGGGGCTCAGACCACAGCTTTGTGCTGCCCAGCGGGCCGTAGGGCTTGAGCCGCCACCATCCGTCAGCAGGTGACATCTGAATCCACTTTCTCCGCCAGCCTCCTATCCCACCTGGGGAGAATGCAGAGCATAGACATATGAAGGCCTGGGGGAAAGGATGAATGAACAAAGCGGGGGTGGGGATGGGGTGGGGGAAAGACACACATTTGGTGAGGGTGTCTTTGCCGTAGGTTGGGAAAAGTTTCCCTCAAAATTTTCCTGCTACTCTTTTTCTTTTCTTTTTTCTTTTTGGCCCGAGGCTGGGTTTGAACCCGCCACCTCCGGTATATGCAGTTGGCGCCCTACTCCTTTGAGCCACAGGGGCCGCCCTTTCCTGGTACTCTTTTCCACCAACCTATTCCACTAAGGATTTATACACTCTAACCAAGCCAAATCATAAGACAAAACCCCCCAAAACACCAAGTGTCAAATGAGGTAGAAAGGTCAGGGAAGCCAGAGGGAGAGACTGGAGGCGAGGCAGTCACAGGGATGGCTTCCCAGGGGAGGGCTGAGCTGGAGAAAGACTGGAGTGTCAGGACCAGCACAGTGGCCTGTGGCTGTGGCAGAGGACACAGGTGTTATTCCACCAGTGCCCCACACCACCATCTCAGATGAAAAGATGGGGTCTCCATATCACCCTCTCCAGACTTCAGCTTGGGGGCCCTATGGGGAGGTGCCACCCACTAAATGAGAACAGGAGGGAGCCCCAGGAAGGGCGAGGGACCTGAGCAAGACTTGACAGTCAGTAGGGTCAGGGCCAGAAGCTGAACCAAGTCCCCTGGCCCCTGGCCCAGGGCTCTTTCTTCCATGTCCTCAGCCCAAGGGTCCCCCTGGCCCCACCACAGTCATTTCCTTCACCTTAGTGTCTCCTTCCTACCATCTCTCAAAGGCTCTGATGCCAGGTGGGTGCTCCAAGAACACCCATAGCCCCACACTTCTGACAAGCAGCACCTCTGTCCACTTCGGGCTTCAGTCTCCTCATGTGAACAAAGTTTTAAGGGCCTCTCCGGCTGACCTTCTAGATCTGAGCGTCATGACACAGATGGGTTGTGGTTCTTGGTGCTGTTCCAGGCCCCTTCAAGAGGGTTGCCCAGGGCTTTCCACGCCCAAGTCCTTCCTCTGGGTCCCAGTACCCACCAGCTGCTCTTGGACACTGCCTGATGCTGCCCCCACTGTCACCAAGGGAGGCCCAAGCCCTCCCTGGGGTATGTGGTCCTTCCTGTCACCACAAGGAAGATGAGTGTCTCCGAGGACAGATGACAAAAGCGTCTCCCTGTCCTAGTGATTTGCTGATGCAGGAGGTATTGAGCCAGGGACAGCCCAGGGGCTGGGAGGTGGGAGTGGGGAGGAAGCCGGTGGGATGGGAGCAGCAGGGGCAGAGACCAAGCATGATGAACGGGGTGCTGCTTGGGAAGCAGGTGGACACGGAGGAAGTGGCCCCTTTCCTGCCCATCTCACAGGCTCAGACCAGCCCCACCCTGGATTTGGCCACCCACTGGGCAGCGGGATTAGAGGTCTCACGGAAACAGCTAGAATAAAACTCATGGCATTCTCAAAGTAGAAGCCTCCAGAGGGCAGAAGGGAAGAAGGCTGGGAAATGTTTTAGGGCTTCCGACCCAGGGCCCCACCCAGCTCCCAACCCCACATTCCTCCTCCATGCTGCTGGCAGGAGCACCCGAAAGACCCCAGAGGACACTCAGCCTCCTCTGACCAGGAGGCCTTCCGGGCTAACGCCAGCAGGGCCACCTAGAGCTGATGGGTCCATGGCTCTGCCTTCCATGGGCAGACCCTGGACCCCCACATTCCAGGCCCTGTTCTCTTGCCACCAGCCCTCTGATGGAAGAAGGAGCAGCTCTTCTGCTTCTTTTGCAGTTGAGCAGAAGGCTCCAGATCTCATTCCAGGCCTGCCCTGCCACCAACACGCACTGGGCGGGCCTCTCCGGGCTCTCAGACTCCAGCCACTGTAAGCAGGAAGCTCAGGGCTCCCAGAGCAGAACTCTGCAGCCAGCACCCAGGCGAGCGGCCAGGGCAGGCCAGAGGGGCCCGAGATCCTACCAGGCACAGACACTGCTTCTAGTACAGTCAGTGATTGAGTGGTGACCCCTGTCCGCCTGGGGGAGGGGCGGTGAGTCCCTTTCCCTTCTCTACCCACAGGCAGTCAGGACACTCTGGCCTGTGCTGTCAGTGGTGATGTTGATGCAGCACCCTCCACCCACTGGGCAGAAGCTGCATGCTGAGAAGCAGCCCTGGCCAAGTGGAAAATGCAAATGCTTTCACCAATTAGGCTGGTAAGAGAAGCATTTCCCAAGAGAAGCCCCACTGGCCTGTCCCAGTGACAAACAGGCAGTGATACCTGTAATTGGGAAATCCATCTCCTGCTGCCTCTCTGGGTGCTGCCCGGTGCTGGGCCCTGGGCTTCTCGCCAGAGTGTGTGGGGCAGGCCGTGCCCCGGAAGCTGGTACCCTAGCCCTGTGCTGGTCATCCAAGGAGCCTCTGCTTACCTGTGTGCCCAGAAGGAGGCCTGCAGGCTGAAGTGTCACCCTACGAAGTTGCTGAGGCCTGTGCTGGGGAGGATGCAGGCTTATTTTGAGAAAGGTTGAGAATATTTCACTGAGAATGGAGTTAGCATTGGGCTCTCTGCCCCCTCTCTGCCTGGGGTGCTGGCTCTGTTCTGTGGCCTTTGTGTAAGTCCCTTGCCCTCTTCCTTCATGGCATAATGGATTGAACAAGACAAGCTCTAAGTTCTTCTCCTTTTTAGTTATGGTTTTACCCACACCAGGCCCAGAGCAAGGCTGACAGAGAATGAAGTTTGATGCCCAGGTCCTCACAGTCTACCCCTGTGGGGCACCAATGGCTGTAAATCCAGAGCCAGGTGCCTTCGTCCTCCCAAAGGCCATCCTTCCCTGTCCTGCTGGCTTCCCATATCCCCTAGAAAACTATGAAGAACCTTACCAGGGTACCGAGCACACATCACACTGCCCTGCTAACTGCTCTGGCCTGTCCTGGCCACAACCTCCTCCCAGAACTACTCAAAGGTCACTGGACAAACCGTGACTCTCCCATGAGGTGCCTTTACTCGGGCAGCTGCACTGCCTGCCCCACAAGGCCAACTCAAGCATCAACTATCGACGGTGTCTGACAGATCCCCAGCCCAGAGCCTGGGGTCACGGCTCAGGGACATGCAAACCCTCCCTATCTTGTCTAATGATAGCTGAGCCCTCAACTGCAAGAAAACCCTTCACAGGCTTCCGAGAGTTCCACAAAGCAGGCTTGGGTTGGGAAGCCTCAGAGCAATCTGGGCCTCGCGAGCCCTAGGCACTCCTGGGGTAGCCTTGGAGAAGTCCCTTACTCTCCTGTGCCTCAGATGTCAGGGTTTCCATGCGCGCCATCAGAGGGCCCTCCAGATGTGAGAGGCAGGGCTGAGGGGAGTGGGCAAGAATAGCCAGCACCACTTCCAGGAGGGGACACGAGTGATGAGCCCTGAGATCTGGCATTCTGGGTCCCAAGTGGATGCAGAGTGGAGGGACAGGTTGGGGGACTCCATCCCCAGCCCTTGGCCAATGTAGCTCTGTGAGGTGGGCGCAGGTGGAGGTCACCACCCTTTTGAGAGGTGAAGAAGTAAAACCTTTAAAAGGCAGTGACTGCTCCAAGGTCACATAGCTAGAGGCACCTCATCCCTAATGCCTAATAGGGAAAGGAAAAAATGGGCAGTGCACCTTCCTTCACAGTTATAGACCAACTGAGGACATAAGAACCCCAGACATAGCAGCCACAATCCAGAACGAGATAAGTGGGGACTTGATTAGAATTCAGGGCGAAGTCAGTGTGCGGCTGAAGACCCTCCTTTCCCCTCTCTGGGCCTCAGAGCCCCCAGCTGTAGGACAAGGACACTGCACTTGGAGGTTTTCTCCCTTCTCTATATGCAGGGGCTGCAGGAGGAAGAGCAAGCAGGCTGGGACAGAGGCTTTACGCTGGGCCTCCAGGAAAGGGGTGATGCTGGCTGGCAGCTGCAGGGGCTGAGGAAGCCCACCCTGAGAAACCTTGTTTGATCCAGAAGGAAAAGGTAGATCTTCAAAGCGAGTGGAGAGGGCTGCTTCTATGAATAGTTTCTTGGTGCATTTGGAAGGAATGTGGTCCACTCTCGGAAGCCCTTTAGCTTCCCCAGAGGTTGGTTCCAGCAGGGAAGCGTGAGTTCCATTCCTGGAAGAGATCACTCCCAGGCCAGGAGCTCTCCCCGAAATCCCTGCATCACAATGTCTGGCTTCTTCTGTCCAGTTAGGCTCCAGCCCGCGTCAGTGGCTGAGCCAAGGGCAAGTAATTCAAAGTGAGGTCCCAGGAACAACCCATTTGTCCACAGGTAAGTTATCTGTAAGACACCTATGAGACAGTTTCCTCACCTACATAATGGGGCTAACAATCTCAGGTGGTGAGGATTAAAGGAGACTGCAGGTGTCGAAATTAAATCTTCAAAGGCAGTGTTTTTTTTGTTTGTTTTGAGACAGTCTCACTATGTCACCCTCGGTAGAGTGCCGTGGTGTCACAGCTCACAGCAACCTCAAACTCTTGGGCTTAAGCGATTCTCTTGCTTTAGCCTCCCAAGTAGCTGGGACTACAGGCACCCGCCACAATGCCCAGCTATTTTTTGTTGCAGTTGTCATTGTTGTTTAACTGGCCTGGGCTGGGTTCGAACCCACCAGCCTCGGTGTATGTGGCTGGCACCGTAACCACTGTGCTATGGACGCTGAGTCCAAAGGCAGTTTTTGTCAGTGATATGGCTTATTTCTAATGACCACCCCCTACCTTTCCTGCTGGACTTTGGGGGATAGCTGGGGAGTGGCCAGTCTGCATGGACTCAGGAGGTGCTAAAAGCATTTGTTACTCGGCCCTGGAGGCCACATGGTCCAGCCCTCGAATTTCATAGATGGGGAAAATAGGGCCAGGGAAGTCACACTCCTCAGGCTACCTCAGCAAAACAATGACACTCCCTCCCAAGGCCCAGTCAGGAACAAAACTGCAGCTTAAGAGACTCAAGGAATGGGGCAGCAGCACCAGCCACATACACCTAGGGCGGCGGTTTTGAACTCAACCCAGGCCTGCTAAGCAACAATGACAACTGCAACCAAAAAGGAAAAAAAAAAAAAAAACAGCTGGGCGTTGTGGTGGGTGCCTGTAGTCCCAGCTACTTGGGAGGCTGAGGCAAGAGAATCGCTTAAGTCGAAGAGTTGGAGGTTGCTGTGCGCTGTGATGTCACAGCACTCTACCAGGGCGATAGCTTGAGACTGTCTCAAAAAAAAAAAAAAGAGAGAGAGACTCAAGGCCTTAGAATCACAGAACACAATCTCCTTATCACAGGAGAGGATCTCAGAGTCATAAAACACACAACCTAAAAGTTCTTAACTATTTGGCCAAATGTGACTCCTGCAGTGGAGTCACAGAATCTTTCCAAATTTGAAATCACAAATCTTAGACTCACAAACAGAACAGAATCTTAGAAGCTCTGAGTCATGGACCCTAACCCAGCTCCAGGAGTGGCACAGGCCACCCCCCTCACCTCCCACCAGTGCAGGAATCCTCAGTTCCTACCTCTGACATATGGCCATTCCAACCCTCTTGAATGCTCTCGGCAACAGGGGACTCAGTCAGCTGTGCCGGCTGGAGGCTGAACACGTTCCTTCCTCTTGAACAGGGAGGGAAATAAGTTCTCAACAGGAGATCCCGACTTTGTACAAATGGATTTTTCACCCCTCCTTGTTCTTTGGCTCTGGTCAGAAAGATTCCCAGGGAAGTGGAAAGAAGCCAAGAGCTGCCACGATTTGACTTTAACCAGCAGACAGGCTGGTGATAGGTTTCAGTGGGAAAAGGAAGGAGCGGGGCGATTAATTCCAGCATGGTATGTGATAAAGGAAATTAAGGCATAATACCGAGGAGGCAGCAGTTCTGTTAACCCGCGTGGAATACCAATTACTTCAGGCTTCTCAAAATTGCTAGAAATAAAGAAAAAACCCCAGAAGAGTGTGATTGTGGCCCAGGGCTCATCTGGATTAGGCTGTTTGTTTGCCCTGGCACCCTAATGATGGGAATGAGGGAGAATTCTCTGTTTCCCGGGAGACGGCCGTGCCAAAGCGGGGGAGGAAAGGCAGGCCCACGCGTAGCCACTGGACCGCTTGGCAAACGCTCAGGGCAGAGGGGCCCCCAGGCTCACTTTAGGAGAGCTCAGTGAGGGGCCGCTGGCAGCCTCCCCTTGCTCAGCCTCAAGCTTCTGTCAACTTCTGTCCTAACTAGAAAGTCTGTGCCTCTGCTTCTGGAACCCAAAAGAACCAAGTAGAACACCTACTGTGTGCCAGGTTCCCTGCTAGGAGCTGGCAAGACCTTCGGGGGTGGCTGTGTCTCAGGGTGTTGGTCCTGGGAGGGTTGTGGCTCAGGGCTCTGAGGCTAGTCGCAGGGCCAGCAATATGGGCAGGGTTGATGGCATGAGCCACGCTAGGGACTGGCAGAGAGGGACAGAGATGGCTGTGGTCAGGTGCCTGGCACACTCTCCCTGCCCGCTGGCATCCTGGCCCTGATCTCAGCCACCCCTGCTACTTCTCAGAGCCCCTTACACAGGCTGCCCTTGATCCCCCCATAAGGCAGTCCCACTGCAGCTTGTAAAAGGGGAAGCCATTTCTGAAACAGCCTGTCCAGTCAGCACAGCCTTCTGCCCCAGAGCCTTCCACTCCCCTGGGTTTTTCCTCCAAGGGCACAGGTTTGGAAGATTCTAGTCTGCCCCCTGCTATGACCCTTCTCCTACCAGGAACAAGGTAAGTAAGGAACCCAGAGCTCAAATCCTGGTTCTTTCCCTTACAGCTATATGAGGCAGGCTACTTAACCTCTCCGAGCCCGTGTTCTCCTCATCTAAAAATGTGATGGGGAATCCTGATGGTTGTTAGACAACACACTTCAGTGCCCGACATGGGGCCTGGCAGAGAAAATACTGAGTGAGGAGCTGCCACCACCCCCACCGCCGGGCTTGTACACAAGAAGTCTTCGTTACAATTTTGAAAGGCCAAACCTCTGTCCTCCCGGGCCACCTGGTTCCTCTCTGACTTACTGTCTCATGTATAAAGTAGAAGGGCTGTTCCTTGAGAAAGAGGTGGAAGAAGGTGGAAGTATCACCAGACAGCTGGCTGGGCTCACAGGGCAGCCATTTCAGAAGCAGTTTCCCCAGCTAATCCCACAATGATTTATGAGCCCAAACAGGGCAGAGACAAGACCGGCCCACTTGGACACACAGGCAGCGAGAGGAGGTCACAAGAAGGCCCAGCCGCTGCCCACCTTCTCTGCTGCCTCCACCCCTGCCCTGCACCAATCTCTTCTAAGCCCTGCAGAGAGCTCTTCTAGGACAGTCTATCTTCCACCAAGCACAGGGACCCCAGCCCAGGGAGAATGGGGTGGGCGGTGCCCAGCCACCCATTTCTGGGGATGAATGGTGAACCTACCTAAGGTTGAGATCATGTGAGGCCAGGACGTCTGATGTACCCCCTTCCTCATTCTTTAGGAGTTGGGAGTGGAGGACTCTCTTCCTTCATGCATCTGGGAAGTCGCCTGTGGGATCACAGACCTCTTCTGGCCCACAGCCTCACCACCCTGTGTCGCTGTCACATAACTATCTTTCCCTGCCAGACTAGCAGCTCACTGGAGGCAGGACAAGGTCTGCGCAGGCAGGCACCAAGGGAGTATGTGCTAAATGAAAGAATGAATGTAGGCAATCTTGGGCCTGGGTCTTTTCTATCTATATAGAATTTATAGCCCAAAATACAAACAATATTTACCATCCAGCAATCTGTATATAGTGAAAACAATAGTTGTTAAAAAACATTACTTTAAAATCCTTCAACCATGCATAAGGACCTAGGACTTTAGTCCATTCTAAATCCTCTCCATTTCGGTGGCACCCCCAACCCTTCTCTCCAGGTATATGAACCACCTATCGTGTCTTGCAACTTTGCAAGACAGTGGTGCAGTACTAGGGGAACAGAGAGCCAGGGGCCAGGAGGCCTGTGTTCTGGTCCCAACTATACCTCCGAGCAGCTGCGTGGCCTCGAGCAAGCCACTCACCCTCTCTGGGTCTCAGTGTCACCATCTGCTGGATGAGGGGTTGGGTCTCACTGCTCTCTGAACCTATTCCTGCTCTAGTTCATAAGGGCAGTGCTAGAAACCAGGCAGACATTCTGGGGAAAGTTTCCTTCTGCAAGGCTGGGGAGGGCGCCAGCCATTGTCCTGGGCCCCACCTTCTGGCCTGCTCCTCAGGAAACCCTGGGGACACGTGGACTCAGGCCTCAGTTCTGGCCTTGATCATAGAGAGATGGCTCTGGTCACCTGGGCCAGGTCACCTTACCCCACCTCGTGGTTTACAAAGCCCTTTGCACATGCCTCCTCCTCGAGTTCTTAGTACCACCCCATGAGGCTCAGAGAGGAGCAGGAGATCAGGCCTGGCATTCTCCAGCAGCTCAGACGCCTCCTCCATGAAATGAAACAAACACAGGCTCTGCAGTGGGAGTCCTGACCTTGCCCCTGAGCAACCCTGAGAAATGGGGGTGGTATCCTCCTCTCAGGAACCTCTCGGAGCCACCGTGAAAATCCAACAACATCAATGATGCCAAAGGTCACCAGGTCAACAGCCCACTGATCAGATAGAGCACCACACAGAGAGCCCAGAGCCTGGGCTCAGTCCTGGGTTTCCCCATCTGTCACATAGGGAACAAGGATTCTTGCCTTCCCACCCCAGGAAGACCAGCTGTACACTTGTCTGTTCCCCTACCCTGTTCCCCTTTTGCACAGCTGTCTGTGACCACCATCTCAGCCAGCAGAGGTTGAGAGGCCTGCCCTCTTTCTGCATATAGCCCAGCCCAATCCACTGCCCCAAAAAGCCAGGCCTGGGCACAGGCCACACACAGAATTGTGCTCAGGCAGATGTACAGACACTCAGGCACATTCAGGCAGCGTGCATACCTGCAGATGGGCACGTGTGCACACAGTGAAGCATGTACTGCTCACATGCATGCTTATGTGTGCACCACACACAGAACGCAGACAGGTGCCATGCTTTGCACACACCGCAGCACACAGACCGCATACCCACACACGTGCAGTTGGCTTCACATGATGCTCACTCACACACTGCCGACAAATATGCATAGATTTTCCTGCTTCTCCTCTGACAGCCAGATGGTGGGATTCTCCCTGAGGACTACCATTTAATGCTCTAATTAATTAAAAAAAAATTCTAGGTACCCAAAGGCTGGGCTTATTCCAAATAGCCCAGACATGGCCCAACCTGAGGCCAAGGAGGGAAGCAGGACTTAGGGGGGAAAGGGAGTCCCAATGCACCCAGGAGAGGTGAGGACCTGATGGGTAGTTACCTAGCCTAGCAAGGGGACCTGGAATGACAGGCGTCCTGCCCAGAATGTGGGCCCGATCCTGGTTCCAAGAGTACCCCCACAACCCAGGACACAGAAAAACCCCCTTCCAGTACCCCTGGCAAGGAGGTCTGGTCCTGCCTGAATGCTGTAGGACACAGGGGCTCAGTCCCTGTGGGGCCACTGGTGCTCTTATGACTGCACTACAGTGAGAAGGTCATTTACTGTTCAAATCCAAATGCACCTTTACTAAGTCCTACTGTGTGCAGAGGAACCAAAGGGAACAGAGTGTGCACAAAGCACAGAGCTATGAGGCAGGCTCTGCACAGCCCACAGCTCCCTCCTCAGCTCTGTCTTGCAGAGAGGGGAGCTCACTACATCTCCAGGCAGTCTGAGCCGAAGGGACCAGAATTCAGCCTTAGCCAGTTCTCTCAGGGAGACCCACCCCGATCTCCAGGCCATGAGTGTCCTGGGGATTCAGGCTAGTAGCCACCAAGCATCACTTGCCCTCCAGGCCTTTCCTCTGCCCCACCTGGGGCACGATCTTTGCTGCCGAATGTTTGGGAAAATGCAGTAATAAATTTACTGCCTCACTTATGAGTAATTTGCTGTCAGGAGCTCTGTGTAAAGCAGAGGGCTGAATTAACAAGGCTTAATTAACATTAATGTTGTGACAGATCTCAGCCAGAATCGGGAAATCCCCCATCCCCGCCGCCCAGGACCTTGTCTGCCGCTTCTCTGCTCCTGTGGGAGGGGAGAGGCCCAGGGAGGGTTCTCAGAATGGCTGACAGACATGCAGGGGGCTGGAGACTCACAGATCCCCACAAGCAGCCAGGAGCCTCTGCAAGCCCAATGCCAAAGGCACTCTCAGACTAAGTCCTTTGTCCCTTGCCTGGCAAAGTGGCTAACACACATGGGCATGAGTGCAAGAGACCAGGGTTCAAATCCTGCTGCTTCCACTCACGTGCTGTGTGCCCTCGGATGAGTCCCTCACCATCCTATCAGCAAAGGGACAGGACAAATCTCCTCTCACAGGGCTATTAAAGGCCTCATGTGTGGAGAGTAGAGGTGCATAAGGACAAGTGCTACTGGGTGCCTGCTCCGTGCTGTGCTCAGCCGTCGTCTAATGCTCCCAACCATAGTCCTTTGAGGTAGGTGCTGCCACAACCCCACTGTGCAGCGGAGGAAACCAAGGCACCAAGTAGCGGGGATGACTGGCTCAACTCACTTGCTTTGTGATCTTGGGTGAGTAGGTCATACCCCTGGGAGAGCCCATCACACTATAGGTGGGACTGAGGAGGCCACAGCCACCCACTACGCTCCCTGGTCGTGGTGAGGGGAAAGGGCAGGCCAGGGGGCCACACTGAGGCAGCACAGGGCCTGAGATGCTGTTTACAAAATGAATCTGTGAACGATGGAGAAAGCAGAGAAGTGTGCCCTTGGGTGGTGGGCGTCCCATCAGAGAGGCCCAGGTCCCTGTTTTTCAGTCATCAAGACTTTCCTAAGCTGCCTCTGAGTGCCACAGCCTGTGTCAGGCTCTGGGGAAGAGAGAAAGGTAGTGGGAAGTACACCCCCCTGCACCCCAATCTCAGGAGAGACCGCACCTCCTACTCTTCTCAGCTTTCCCCAAAGCACCCGGCCCAGCCCTGGCACAGGGTAGGCAGGCTGCCATTTATCATTAATGATTGCCATCATTCATAGTAACAGGGAGGGGACCTCTGAGCAGGCCATGTTAAGCAGCAGGGATGCCCAGCCCCCACTCACCACTCAGGCCCCAGCCATCAGCCCATACACATCTGCGGTCACTGACCAGGGCAGCGAGCTGTCCTGTCAGTCTAAGGGCCTTGGGCTCCATCCTGGAGCACCCCCACACCCTGGCCTCCCAGGCAACAGCAGGGACTCTGGGCCCCAGACCCATGGGTCTTACATGGGAACAGTGTGGGGACAGGGGAGGAGAAAGGGGCGGAGATGGGGCAGGTTCCACCTCCAGAATAGCCCCAAGGGCCCCCCAATCCCATGTTGTAGGAGGAGGCCATCCAGGCCTACCCCAGCCACCGTCTCCTGACTCAGCCATATAACCTCAAAGGGGTCACCTTCTACCTCATTTTTCTCCTCTGTGAAGTGGGGGATTAAAAACCGTACCTGCCTGATGGGGCTGGTGTGAAGACTGAGGAGATACCACCTGGCCCCTGTGGGCTCCGTGTGTGACGGCTGTGATGACAAATGACCCTGAGACTGGGCGGAAGACTCAACCCAGCAGGACTTGAGAGGCCAGGCAGGCTCAGAGGTGCCTCTGGGCTTCACAGTGCTGCTCTGAGCCAGGGTCTGTGTTCCCTGCACAGGCCTGGGACCCATGAGCCTCTCAGGACACAACCAGAAAGAACTTTCTTATAAAGGAGTGAGATCTTTGTCCCCGGAGTTGTGCATGCGAGGGATCCATTCCCTCCTTCAACAAGCATTCACCGTGGCCTTCCTCTGTGCCTAGCCCTGTGTCGGCACTAGAGGTTTGGGAAGGGGTGTGAGGCCAACTCCACCTGGAGGAGGCCAGTCGAAAGAGACCTCAAGTCAGGCCTGCCCACCCCATAAATGGGTCAGAGCTGGGGGACATGCAAGAGACCCTTCTCCATGAAGGGGGCTTGGGAAGCACGCAGGACAGCTTAGATGCACCTTCCTGGCTCCACCCGTTGAGCCCCCTACCGTGGCCCACCTCGACCATAGTCCAGCACCAGCCCTTGGAGCCCTTACCCACCTCCCAAACCCAGGGAGGAATGGGCAGAAAGTATCCTTGGTGGGAGGGCCCAGCCAACAGCAGGGTGTGGAGGAGGGAGTGGAGTAGCCACCTCTGCCCAGACATAGGCAAGGGCACAGCCAGTCCAGGCAGGTGGCAGGCTCACCCCCCTCCCACACTCTTGCCCCTCAACAGTTCCCGGGGAGCAGGCTCCAAGGAGGCCTAGCAGCCAGACCACCAGCTGCTTCCTTCTCCCCACACAAACCCTGGCCACAAAGCACCTTCCCCCAGCTCTGCCCGCCTGCGGTGACAGCCTCTTGGCACCAGCTCCCCCCTTCCCTCCATCTGTCAGGAATCAGTGCAGACAGACTGTGAGAACCAGCAGAGGAAGTGGCGATGCTCTTGGACTCCTCCCCTCCCCCTTCCAGTGCTCCTCCACCCCACCCCTCCCCTGCCCCCTCCCGGGTCTCTCCCTTCACTTCCATCTGCCTCCATCTCTTCCTACTGATGAAGACGTTGACAGGAAGGGGTGTGGGGTGGGCGAGGACCGGCCGGCCAGCGACCCCCACCTACAACCGCACACACCATGGCCACAACACGGCCACCCATTTGTCCTCCCTTCTCCCCACACACTGAGGAGTCAGCTGCTGTGGGATTTCGGGTGTAGAAACTCCTGCTGGGCCTGCCTCCCAAGGGCTACCATGAGCCTGGAGGCAACACGTGGGAAAGGGCTTTGTCAACTGCAGGGGCCTGGACCAGGCAAATGATGAGTGTCCCCAGCTCCTTCCTATTTAAGGTGAGAATAAGGAGCTCAGTGCTGTGCTCCACTGGGAAGTAGTGAGGCCAAAATGGGACAGTGACAGAAAGGAAAATGTCTTGCAGAGCATAAATGGCAGCAGAAGCACAAGGCAGGCCCATCACTGCTGTGGTCCTCACCATGTCCATGTGAGGTGAGCTGGCCAGAGACGGACAGCCACACAGCTGTGTTGGAGGCAGAATCTGCAACAGTGACCAGGCCTCCTGGCCCCAACCACACAGCTCCCCATCCAGGGGGCTTGGTCCTGGTTCTTCCAGACCTTCCAAGAGACTCTATTTCTCTCTTGAAAGTTCCTAAAATGAGGGGGGGGGGGAAATCAGCCTTGTTTTTAAGTGAGCCACGTCCTCCTGGCAAAAAGCACAGGAGGGAAGCCTGCTACAGACCTGGGGAGCAGTGGCAGGCTTTGTGGGGTACAAGTACAGTGGTCAAGTGTCTCAGTTTGCCCAGGACTCCAGGGGTTCCTAAGAAGTGGACTTTTTTTCCTTACTGAGACAGTCTTACTCTGTTGCCCTGGGTAGAGTACTGTGTCATCACCCTAGCTCACAGCAACCACAAATTCCTGGACTGAAGCCAACCTCCTGCCTCAGCTTCCCTTGTAGCTGGGATTACAGGTGCACACCACTATCTATTTTTAGTAGAGATGCTCAGGCTGGTCTCGAACTCCTGAGTTCAAGGGCTCCACCCGCCTCAGCCTCAGCCTCAGCCGCCCATAGTGCTAAGATTACAGGCATGAATCACCACACCCAGCCTTTGAGATGCTGAATTTTTAAAACCAGGATATGCATTCTGAGGAAGACTGGGAGGGAGGGGCGGGGAACAGGATAGCTCTAAGCATGGCCACACCAAAGCACTGGGCAAACGCAGGGGTGGGCATTTTCTTTAGAGACAGAAAACCCCTGCTCACCTCAACCCTGCCCCATGAAGATTAGCCCAGGGCTCCAGAGGTCTGGCGACTGTAGTCTCAGGGTCCCTTAGGGCCATGCCTGACCTCAGCAACAGCACAGATGTGCTCAAAGTAACAACTAGGGGTCTTAGGCCCTCTCTCTACCCACTTCACAGCAGAGGAAGCTGAGGCTCGGAGAAGATCACACATTAGTTAGGGAGCCAGTGCTCCCGGGGCAGGGCATCGGGCACAGAACAACCCTCAGTGAACGCCAGAGCTAAGACTCAGAGCTCCAGTCCACACCAGGCACCCCTGGAACTGACAGAAACATTTCATCCAGGCCTAGGCACATAGTAGAGCTGAACCCTCAGCAAGCAGCTGGGGACAGGGGGCATTTTCAAAGTTCAGACACGCCTTCCATCCTCTCCTCTCCTTCCGCCTTCTGCAGGGCCCTAGCCAGGTAGCCCTGCCCCTGTCCCCACAAGGCTCATGGTGCACACCGTGAACCACAGACTTTAACTCAGGTCATCATGGTGAAGAGTGACAAAGCCCAGAGGAGGTTCTGACCCACCCGGATCAGGGAGGAGCTCCTGGAAATGATGACCAGAGGTCAAGTGGGGTTGAACAAGCAAAGGTGGGACCTCCCAGGCCACAGGAACTGCATGAGAAAGCGCAGGCGGTGTTTCCTTCCGTGGGACTGGAGCACTAAGTCCTGGGGTTTGGGGGCAATGGATGGACATCCGGGGCTAGAGAGGAGACAGGTCATGTTAGGTCTTGAAGGGCTCTGAATGTCGATTCAGACTCAATCCAATGAGAAGTAGGCATCACTGCAGGATGCTGAGCTAGGGAAGGACGCAGCTTTGCATCTTTAAGAGCACTCGGCTGGGCATTGTGGTGGGCGCCCGTAGTCCCAGCTACTCGGGAGGCTGAGGCAAGAGAATCACCTAAGCCCAGGAGATGGAGGTTGCTGTGAGCTGTGATGCCATAGCACTCTACCGAGGGTGACAGCTTGAGACTCTGTCTCCCCCCCCCCCCCAAAAAAAAGCACTCGGCTGCAGAATGGGAATCCAGGAAGGGTGTGGCAGTGGAAGTGGGGAAGGGCTCAGACTGGCAGGTAGGCAGGGGAGGAGTCTAAGGACCTGGGGACCATTAGTAGTGAGGGCTCAAGGGAAAGGAGAACAGAGTTTGAGACAACTCTTAGGTTCCTAAGCAAGGGCTAAGTAATGCCTGTGCTATGCACTGGTCCAAGGGTCCAGAAAGGTTCAGCCACAGCCCCCCAGTGCTGTGTGCTGAGTCACAGGTCATTGCAGGATCTGGGCACTGCTGCCCTGCTGTCCAGGAGACCAAGCTGTCTGTATAGATGTCACCTTTATCTTCAGGCTTGGCACTTTTTCCTTACCACCCCCGCCCCCACCTTTCAAAGCCCTTAGTGGCCCTAAGTCAGGGCCACAACAGGGAGCTGACATTTATAGAGCCTGAGGGTGTGTACCCAAATAGGCCACACTGAGGGAGGCAAAGAAGAGTGGCCCCAGGAAGGATGGGTTTTATTTGAGCCCTCACTGCAAGTCAGTGTCATAGGCTATACCTCCTTGAGCCTGGGGACTGTGGCACAGATGGAAGGGTCACTGGGCAGCTCTAGAGTGAAGGTGGGGAGGGACAGTCTCTATAACAGAGGCCCCAGAAGCAGAGCTGGGCTCAGAGAGGGGCAGGAGCGCTGTAGGAGGCAGATCTGGGATTGACAAAAGAACACATTTTCTAACAGGAAGAGCTGTTTGGGGACAGTACATGAACTCCCTGTCCCTAAAGGTACTGGACACCCTGACCTTCACTCCCAGGGCTGCTGAGGGAATTACTGCTGTGGGATGGGAATGGGGAGGCTGCTTTGCCATTGCGATGCTGCCCCAGCCCCCAAGAGCCACAGCTCACTCATTCATTCAGTCCACACAGATCACTGGGCTGCTCTGTGCCAGGCCGGGACAGTAGGCACCAGGGTGGGTGGAGCTGAACGCACCTGCCCTACTCTCCCAACCTGCCCTACCCTCTTCGAGGAGGTGAGGTCAGAGCAGGGTGGGGGCTGAAGATACAGACATGTCAGTCCCTTCAACTTTGGCTGCCCATGCCCCATGTCGCAGGTCGGTGTCCTGCCTTCTAAAGGACCGAGCACCCTCACTTTCCTGGGCACATCTGGAGCACGGCCGAGGGCTGGACAGGGCCAGACACAATGTAACCTCTGTCACCCCACCCCTCCCACAGGTCCCCAAGGCTCTGGGCTCATTTCCTAATGAGGTCCCTGGAATGACTCTCTCCCTAATTAAATTGGGCCAGTGAGTTAGGGCCTAGGGCAGAAGGCAAGAAGGGAAGAAGGGGGAAGGGGGACAAAGGAGCCTTTTGGGGGGTTCCCCTGAACCCTCCCAGTCCACCTTCTCAGCAGCCCTGAGCAACAAGAGGGGATGCTTTTTTTTTTTTGAGACAGAGTCTCACTTTATCACCCTCGGTAGAGTGCTGTGGCATCACAGCTCACAGCAACCTCTAACTCCTGGGCTTAAGCGATTCTCTTGCCTCACCCTCCCGAGTAGCTGGGACTACAGGCGCCCGCCACAACGCCCGGCTAGCTTTTTGTTGTTGCAGTTTGGCAGAGGCTGGGTTTGAACCCACCACCCTCGATATATGGGGCCAGCGCCCTACCAACTGAGCTACAGGTGCCACCCGAGGGGATTCTTAAAGGATAGATGCAAGATGGAGGTTCAGAGAAGGAGATCAAAATCAGCACTGATCATTTTTTGACCAGGAGCTGCTCTTAGTCTTTTGTTGTTGCTGTTGACAGAGTCTTGCTCTGTCACCCAGGTTAGAGTATAGTGCTGTCTTCATAGCTCACAGCAACCTCAAACTCCTGGGCTCGACTGATCCTCCTGCCTCAGCCTTCCAAGTAACTAGGACTACATTTGCATACCACCACATCCAGCTAATTTTTAAAATTTTTGTAGAGAAAGGGTCTCACTATTTTGCTCAGTCTGGCCTCAAACTCCTAGGCTCATGATGCTCCCACCTTAGCCTCCGAAAGTGCTGAGTTTACAGATGTGAGCCACCACTCCTGGCCCTTAGTGCTTGTGATAAATTCACATCTCAATCCCACCATCACCGTGGGAGGTAGGTATTGATGGCTTCACTGCACAGATGACACAGGCACTCAGAGTGGTCAAGTACCGTGCCAGGGTCCCACAGCTGGGAGGTGGTTCCAGCTAGGAACCTGTTTGGAGGCTCTGCTGTCACAGTGGAGCCTCTCACCAATGAGGAGAGACCCCAGAGACTTCCTCATCTATGACTCCCAACCAGCTCTGCACCAAGCAGAGGTTTGCAGTCAGCTTGGAAAGGGAGTGGGGCTGAATTTCAAAAGCTGCCTACAGTGATTCAACCCAGTGATCTAATCCTAACCCTCTCCCAGCACAGATGGGGAGACAGGGCCCCAGGGAAGGGCAGGGACTTACCCAGGTCACACAGCAAGTTTGTGACAAGATGAGGGTGCCTGGTTCCTGGGGCTGGAGAGCCTGAGGGGCAACTAGCAAGGTAAGTAGTTCAGTTAACCACCTGCAACAAGGGCTCAGGCCTGTTTCTGGAGGGTAGACCTCTGCGTGGAGTCTCCAGGGCTGGGAGAGGCTGGAGGGAGGGCAGGTATCTGGAGAGAGGAAGTGGCACAGAGAACAGGGGCCCAAACCTCACAGGCTAGTGGACCTCGCTACCCTGCTTTGGTCCAATTCAATGGTATAGGAAGAACCGACTGGCTCAGGGCCTGCATGCTGAGAGCTGATGAGGTTTCTGGTCCTTTCATGGGCCAGGAATTACTTATTACTCACATTGTGCAGTGCAGGAGTCGGGTTCAGGTTCAAGGAACTTGCCCTGGGCCTCCCGACCAGGAAGTGGAAGGGCTGCAGGCTGAACCCAGGTCTGGCCGACACTGGAGAGGCCACCCTAGCCCCCCGCACATCCGACTCTTACTTTGGAGAAGCAGGAGGCAGGGGCAGGCAAGGGCAGCAGGGAGATAGACAAGAGTGCCACACAGGCAGCTAATATTGTCCTAGCTGGCTCAAAGGTATTAAAAAAAATCAGCTCAGTCAGACCTCAGCAAAAAAATAAGCAGGCAGAAAAAAATACCCACGTTTATTAGCAGATGTAGGCTCTGCTAATAAACAGTTTCGGCTTTGTGTATACAGTTTAGGCCATGTCCTCTGTGTGAGGGGTTGCGGTAGACCCCTGGGGGGGGGGTGTCTGTGGGGTTGGGCTTCAGAGGACCTACTCGCTGCTTCCAGCCCTGGGCCTCAGGGAACAGGAGGCAGCTCCTTAGAGCCCCCACACCTAGGGCCTAACTATGCCCTGGCTCTCAGGGGAAAACAAAACAATCCCAGGGAATTGGGACTGACAGGGGCTAGAGATAGCCCACTCCCAGTGAGAAGAGACCCCAAGGGCAAGAACCCAAATGGCCACTGGGCAAGGTGG
This sequence comes from Perodicticus potto, assembly GCA_963574655.1. Lineage (NCBI taxonomy): Eukaryota > Metazoa > Chordata > Mammalia > Primates > Lorisidae > Perodicticus > Perodicticus potto. The sequence goes on from CAUYRH010001431.1 coordinate 112,697, forward strand.
GAGTAGAGGAGGCCTGATGATGCCCAGGCACAGCTGTTTCTCACAGCCTCAGACCTCCAAGTCGGACCAGGGCGTGCTGCAGACAGAGGCCTGGGTAATAGGCTACGGTGGCAGGGGGCACGCTGGAAACAGAGATTGTTGGCACCTCTCCAACTACAAATAACTCCCCATAATTCCCAGTCACAACAGCCCAGTGGGGAGCTTTGGTCTGGGCATCCTGGGCGGTATGGGAGGAAGAGCGTCACCTTGGTCTCCTCGAGTCCAGAATGGTCACTTCCCTTCTGGTGCACAACCCCTCCTCTCGTGCATACCCTGAGCACACGCATGTGTGCCCACAGCCGAGAAAGGGCTCTGAGGGTGATGGGGAAGCAGATGGCAGCTCAGAGTCCAGGAAGAGTGGGAGGGAGAGGGGAGCGGTGCTGGCTGGAATGTTCCTGGATTCAGGCCACCAGGAAAGCCCACCCTTGGCCTCCAGCTATTTAGTCGGGCAGGTTAACCTGGGCCTGATGGGCCCTTCCTGCTTCTCCTCAACCACCAAGTCTCTGCTGTTAATCTGCACCCACTGGAAAATGGAAGGCCCTCGTAGGTAACTACCACACCAGGCCTGGAGGTCAACCAGCCACCCCAGGGCCCCCAGTGCAAAGGGGAGTGATGAGATGATTCCTACCATCCCTCCCAACCCAAGAAGCTGCTGTCCTCTCAGGCAGCCAGGTCCTCCCCACCGGCCAGCTGACCTAAATCTCTCCTGCTGCTATTTCAGCAGCTGCCCTCTTGCTGTGCATGCACGTCCTTGCTGGAGGAGGAGGGAAGCTGCTGATAGCCCCTTCTACTCGGCCTTTCCCTGTGCTGGAATCATGGGCTCAGGAAGGGGAAGAGAAATGCTCATTTTCAGAGCCAGGCTCTGGGTGAAACGCTTAACTGTCAGCCTACGCACCTCCACAGCCTGGGCTCACATCCATTTCAGAATGGCTCTGGGGCTGGTGGGCCTGACTCCATTTCTCTCCACCACTGCACTGTACCCAACCCCATCATGCGCACAGGAAGAAGGTGGGAGGGAAAGCAGCCCAAGGAACCGGGCCTCAGGGCCGAGTTCTGCAAGTGGACCTAAAACGCCCAGCTACCCTCCATTTACCCGCCTAGAATTCAGCCCAGCAAACCAGCTATTCTCCTCCCAAACCTCAACAGGCAAGAAGGGACCCCAAGTCACAGGTCCCCCAGCCCCAGGCCAGCGCCAGCCCCAAATCCAGCTGCAAGCAGACGGAGTCTGCTCTGGCTGCAGGTGGAAGGACCCAATAAGTGAAAAGGAAATGAAGTTTGGAGAAGGGGAGCCACTTGCCCAGGTCACACAGCAAGTTAAGGGCAGAGACAAAACGATTATTATACTGCTACGGAGGAGATGAATTCTACCAATATCTTGAGAAGAATGAGGACTAGTTTTGTTCTCTTCTGCCTTTTTTGGTGGGTGTGAGAAGTCCTTGGGGCCAGAACACAGTTGTCCTTTCTCCTGCCTTTGCTTTGTGTGGTGGCCTAGATATGGCTACTTTGTCTGTCTCACGGGGCCAGGACGAGGTGGCCCTGTGCTCAGAGAAAAGGGAGGTCTTTCCGGCTGCCTGCCCTGCCGGAAAGGGGGGCGTGGAGACATGTAGGGAGTGATCGTATGAGATGGACACAAGTCTCCTCTCTAGAGAGTGACATGGCCATGATGAAAATGTCCACGCTGCGTAATTCCTTTCTGAAGAATTTGTCGTAAGGGAAGAATCAGACAAATATACCGAAATGTAGCACAAGGGTATCTATCCCAGCACTGTGTAGAGGAGGGAAAAATGGAAGCCAGTAAACGCATTTCTATCAACAGGAGAGCAAATCATTAAATTATGGGAGAGCCACACGATAGAATACTATCTGTCCCTTTAAAACAATGATATGAATCTACTGTTATTGACATAGAAAGCCATGTTCGGAATCAACTGCCATAACATGACCTCATTTTTGTTAAAAAAAAACAAACCAAAAAACCTGTGTTCGCGCGTACCAGCTCACATACAGAGAAAACCTCGAGACACTGCTGCCTTCCTTTTTTTGCTTTTCTTTATTATCCGTGATATTTTTTATTACAACTATGAAACTATCTTCATATAATCAGAAAAAGTTACTTCCATTGGAAAACTATAATCAGTTGAGGTGAGTTTTAGCTTCAGTAGTACCAATATCTGGGCAAGTCCCTTCTCCACCTTAATTTCCTCCGCAGGAAAATGGAGATAAGAATTCACTCCTACACTGCCTGCCTCCCAGGCCCATCCCTGTGAGACATGAAATGGAAAAGGTCACACTATAGTTATGAGAGGCTGGAAACTGACAACATCGGCGGAGCAGCTGAAGTCCCTGTGGCAAGATAAGACCAGTGACCACTCCTGTGGACTCTTAGACTGGCAGTTCCTCGCGGCTTTGGGCTGTCTGTCCTGCCATGGTCTACCTTCCAAGGGGCAGGCGTGCAGAGGCAGTGAGGACCATGGGAACCATGTGCACCTGAGAGCCCCACAGCCCTGGGCTTGCTGGGTGACTTTCCTGGTCTCTCAGGGGCATTCCGTGGGGCCCGATAGTATGTCAGCTTCCATATGCACAAACTAAGTGGCCAAGCCTGGCTCTCCCGGCCCCAGCGACACAGAGGTGTGACAGGTGAGGAGCTCAGTAAGGCCCAGAGAGTCTTCCCCTGAAGGTGCTCAGCCCTGCTATGCCACTCCGGCTTAGGGGCTATTCCTGGACTGTGACATAGGGTAGCTTGTGAGAGGCTTGCCAGAGGAGCCAGGGTGAGCAGAGATGATAATTAAAACCCCCACCTGGGGACCCAGCTGATGCTCAAGGGCACCATAGGGGTCAGCCAGTGCTGCTCAGGCGGAGCTGGCACACCACTGGCCAAGGGAGACATCTGGAAAGGGAGGCTGCGGCACACTCCGAGCCACACATAACTGTCGCTGGGAATGCATTACCTTCTCCCGTCACCTGCTTTGTAGCCAGGACAGGCATGGCCCAGGCCTGCCGTGGAAAAGTCAGGCTGCCTGAGGCAAGTGACTTCAGTGCTTGGAGGCTCAGCTCTTTCCTCTGCAAAATGCAGTCATGATACTTCAAGGCACTGCTGGAGGAGACCCTGCCTAAGAAACCCCCAGTGGCAAGCAGGCCCATCAACTCCTACGAATATGAACACGAGCATCTGAAATGACTTCCCATCAATCCAGGGTTGGGTAAGCAGGTCCAGCCAGGGGCTGTGACGAACCTGAAGTCCCCAGTGCTGGAACCCAAAGAGGCCTGTGTCCACCCCTCAGCCTAAGAACACCCGGGTTCCCTGATCTAGCATGGGTGCAGCAGTGGATGGGAGGAGGGAGCCCGTACTGCTCTGACTCCAGTCCCACCCAGGGACTGAGAACACCCTGGTTCTGGCAATGGGCTCCTACTGACCCCTGAAGCTGATTTCTGGCCACTAGAGCCTCAGTTTCAACTTCTGAATCCGAGAAGCTAGGAAAGCTTCCAAGTTTGCAGGGCGAGCAATGAGAATCCTGGGTGCAGGGAGGCAGCCAGGCTCTGTGTGACAGACCGCAAACAGTCAGGCGATAACACTGGGACTGACACTCCCTGAGGTCACCTGTGTCAGCGACACAGCATCAGGTCCCAGTTTCCCTTTCTGTACAGTTAGAAGAGCAATCATCTCACAGGCAGTGGCCAAGAGAAACCTTTGGAAATTGTGATAGGTCATATCCACAGGAGGCTAGAAAAGGGGGGCGCCTTATGTTGGGCCTCTTGGGGTTTCCAGAGAAGAGGGTCCTTCCCCATGCTCCACAGGCCAGAAATCCATAGGCCAACGAGGCAATGCTGGGCACCGTTGCCACTCCCCCACTTCCTCCACATCCTGCAAGCACAGGGTCCTCTGACCCAGCAGGGCAGACAGACCTCAGAGAGGAACAGCCTAAAGAAGAGTCCAGGCTCCAGACCAGACCGACCTGGGTCAGATCCCAGCTCCATCATTTAAGAGTCATGACATTGGCCATGTCTCCCGTGAAAGCCTATTTCATCGTCTTCAAAATAGGAAAAGTAATAAAATGACCCTCATAAGGTCATGAGTGGCAAAGCTGAAGGATGTAAATTGTCCAAATTGGTAATTCCTTGAGGGAACTGTTTATGTTGGGACCCTAGTACCCTGCATGAGGCTGGCAGAGCACACTGTGGAGAAGGATCTGCAACCAACAGAAAAACAGGACATGCTGTGGGAGGTCAGGGGCTGGGGGGCTAGAGGACAGAGGTCAGGAGAGCCACATGAGGGAGGTGGCATCCCTGCCAGGCCTTCAGGGAATAGATGACCTGGATGTGTGGACATTTTCAGGATAGGTGTTACTAAGGTTGCTTAACAGCTGGGGCCCCAGGGCCTGGCTCCACAGCCCCCAGGACACAGCCCCAGGGCCTGGCTCTTTGGGGAAAGCATGCACCTGAGGGTGTAATTACTGACCTGGAGCCAGGAGAACATCCACTTGTTTACATCCCTTGGGGGGGGTACCTGCTCCAGCAGCCCGTTGGGGTCTCATTGCCTCACTCTCTCCCCGAGTGGGGGTGTCTTTGGCTTCACCTGCTGCCAACATCTTTCCAAGGAGGGAAAGCTGTCCAGTCAGCCCCAGCAGACAACTGGGGAGCAAGAAGCCAACCAGCCCCGAGACCGATTGCACCCTGAACCCCAAGCAGGCCTAAGAAACTCAAGAGGTTCACAGAGAGGGACTCTGATCCAGGAGGGCTCATGGGAAGACCGAAGGGAAAACCTTCAGCAAACATTCCCAAGGCCTGCTGGAATCAGTCCCAGGAGAGCAGACCTGGGCCTGGAAGGGAGAGAAGCATGGGGCATGCTGGGCAGAGCCCTGGAGGCTGTAGGCCTTCCTCTCCTTCCCAGGGACAGCCTCCAAGACAAGTACACAGCCTGAGGGAAGCCAGCCCCTGCCTTTCTAGGCCCTGGCCTATTTGACTCATTTCTTCTCCCAGTCCCTTTTGGCAGCTTCTGCCACCTCCAGATCCATCTTGGGGAGCCTTGAGGCCACCTCCTCTGTGGCTGAGCAACCCACTGGCTAAGGTGAGCACCAGCTGCAGGAGCCTCAGGCAACATCTGGCTTAGCAGATGAGAGCAGGAAAAGGAGAGGGTACTGGGTGGCCTGCAGAGACCAGAGTCAGGTACCTAGAGAGCTCGGTAGAACTTCTCCAAAAACAATGATACCCACTGCCATTCACTGAGCACCTACTGATCACAAGGCACAGGACCTCATTTAATCCTCACAACTTCTCTGGGAAGGAAGGACTGTTATCATCTTCCAAGGCCAGAAGGTGACAGCTGGGATTTAAAACCAGGTGTGTTGTGATTTTGACTTGGGTCCCAAAGTCTCTTATCTCAACTCCTATATCTCAGCCTGGGGAGAGGGAGGTGTCAGGGAAGGCTTCCTGGAGGAGGTGACACCTGCACTGAATCTCCTAAGATGACAAAAGGATCTGGCCAGTGAGGGCGCAGAAAGAGTATCCCAGCCAAATGGATGGGCACATGCAAAGGCCTGGGGGTGAGAAGCAACAGGAACATGACAGACGCTAAAGTTTGGTGTCCCATGCTCACAGGAAGAGGCTGGAGGGGGCAGGTGACAGGAGCCAGTCACAGAAGGCCAAATACAGAAGAGTCCAAGCTGACTTTATCCTCTGGGTACTTGGGAGCCCCAAGAGGGGCTCTGAATAGTGGAGGTGCCTGGAGGGCTGAGGGCTGAGGACACTAAGGTTCTGAGAAGAGCAGCACTGTCTGTCAGACGACTCTATCCCCAAAAGGAGATGAGGCAGTGGTGGGTGTCAGGGGTGTGGGTCCAGCCACACACTAAAGGCCAGATGTCGGCTACTGCACCAGCCAGAGCTTTAATTATTTACAAGGCTGCTGCCCTGAAGTACAGAATTCTTCACAGAGGGGGAAGAGAGGGGGAAGGGCAGAGGAGCCTTAAGCTGTCTCAAGGTGGGGAAGAAGGCCTGGGGAGGTCCAGCTAGTACTTGAGACAGCATAGGTTCCACAGTTGGGTACCTGCATTCACACCCCAGCAGTTTCACTTAAAAACCATATACCCGGGTGGTGCCTGTGGCTCAAAGGAGTAGGGCGCCAGCTCCAAATGCTGGAGGTGATAGGTTCAAACCCAGCCCCGGCCAAAAACTGCAAAAAGAAAAAAAAAAAAAAACCATATACCCTTGGGCCAGTTCCTTAACCGTTCCGGGCCTTGATTAAATGGGAATAATCCAGATACGTTATAGAGCCGCCCCACTTTACAGAAGAACACAAAGTGATGCATGTAAAATGCCAGCACGATGCCAGGTCCAAACAAGAGCTCAGAAAGTGGTAGTGGGTCTCTGCTGCAGTTATGGGAGTAAAGGTCTGGCCAGAGACCAAAGTCCCTGCCTCTGCCCCCAGACACTTGGGAGCAACAGGAAACTGAGGCCAGGGAGCCAGCCAGCCTACGTGACCCAGCCCCATAGCCTGGAATCCCACTGACTTCCCCTGGCCAGGCTGCCCCTGGGCTTCCTTAGGCCTGGCCCTTTGGCTTCCAGCTCCTTCCTCCACTTTGAAGGTCCATTGAGCTGGGAACTGAAACCCCATGAGCTTTTCCCTTCTCTATCCCACAAGCTCTGAGCCTCCCAAGGGCCAATCCCCACCCCCTATGGATGAGGATCAGAACTTAGAAGGCGGTAAGTTCCAGCTCCAACCCTGAGGAGCTCCGTGAGTCTGGGGCAGTCACTTCACCTCTCTGAGCCTCAGTGTCCTCTATAATACAGAGACATATTATCTATTTTAAAATATTAAGTCCTGAGAGAATGGTATTAGTTACCATCTTTCAAGGCCTAGCTCTGTTGTCTCCTCCTCCAGGAAGCCTTCTGGGCTTCCTCAAAATAAAAGCTCCCTCCCTATGACCTTTTGGGAGCTCAGACTCATTTTTCCTCAAACAAATTGTATCTACAAACTCCAACCCCATTTTGCAAGCCCAGAGAGGTACAGAGGTGGGGCAGCTCGGGCCCTCTTGCAGGGTGGAGTGCTAAAGGAAGTAGTCAGGTCTAAGTCAGGGAGGCTGCCCAGGGAGAAGCCAGTGGCTTGAGGGGAGAAGAGTTCAAAGAAATGCAGTCTGGGCAGGTAGGCCTGGAACAGGGAGGTGGGGAGAATTCTTCAGAGGGGAAAGGAAGGGCTGAGGAAAGAACATTGGCACCAACACAGCCACTCAAAACCACACCCCATTTCTTCAGTTTCCCTTTGTGACTACAAGGAGTCATTTCTAAAGACCACATAGGTGGAAAGAGCCCCCCATTCCCTTCTCCTCACTAGCCCTGTGTGAAGACTGTCTAGGGATTTAACCACTGATGGAGAGGGACATGTTTGGCAATAAGGAAACAAGCTCAGGAAAGTCAAGCCATGTACCACTGATATTTGGTACTATCAACAAAGCCAACACCCTTTCCACTCGCAGCCCTTGACATCATTTGCTTTTGGTCAGTGACGCTCTTCCTATGATTCTACATCATCCATCTCAGAACCAGATCAGGAACCCCAACTGGCCATCGGAGCTCTCCTGGCCCTCCCTGGGGCCACCCAGACACTCAGCTACTTCGTACCTCCATCTTGCCCAAAGCCTCACATGGAGATGAAATGAGACAGTCCAACATGCAGGGGTATCCAATCAGTGGCCCACAGACCAAACATAGATTATTTCAGGAGTGTTTTGCTTATCCGTGGTCCCCCATATTATAGACAACAACCTTTTTTTGGCTCCCATTAGTGTTTGTGGATTTAATGTGTAGTCCAAGACACTCTTTTCCATACAATGTGTGACAGAAAAAAAGGTTGGACACCCCTGATAGAGTATGGCTTTCAAACTCCTAGAGCACGCTGCTGGGTCTTTCTGCATCACTCTCCACCACAGTAGACTGTGCCCTTGAACTAGAAGGCAGGTAGAGATCCAGACCAAGTTCTGTCATCTGAGTTGTGTGACCTGGGCAAATCACTTCTCCAAGCAAGCACCCTTGTCTACCAAGCAAGAAGAGCTTCTGCTATTTACAGCCACCCTCACAGGACTGTTGTTATAAAGAGCCAGGGAGATAAGGTATAACCAGCCCCAAAATGCAGCTTCTATTTCCCTTCATCCTCCTCACCACACCCACTGCAAGGAGACCACAGAAGAACGGTTCCCAGCAATAAAACTCATGATAATGTTCTACCCAGAAACAGTTATTTTCCTAACTTCACCAGCACTGGGTGATGCCCAGCATCTTGATAAGGCTAAGAACTCTGGAGTCAAATGCTTAAGTTGAAGCTCCTACTTGGCAACTAACTAGGGGTAGAGCAAGTAACCACTTGGTGCCTCTGTTAATGGGTCTGTAAAACAGGACTGTTGTGAAGATGAAAGGAGTTTATGTAAGATAGGCACTTACCACAGTGTTTGGCACAGTTAGTGGTCAGCACAAGTGAGTCTTACTACTTCCAATTACATATCTAGAACTCGTCCTCAGAACAGTCCTGTGAGGTTGCCAGGGCAGTAATCATTAGCCTAAGTGGTCAGGTGAGGAAATGGAGCCAGGAAGAACTCCGTGCCCAAGTCACAGAGCTAACTTTGGGTTAAGTCCAAGAACGAACAGGGGAGGCTGAGTGGCAGTCAAAAAAATCAAGGACTCAACAGAGAAGGTGCCTGTCCACGTGTCCTCCCTTCCTGCACAGGGTGCGAACTGTGGGTCTGTCCACGTTGCCCTCTCCCCTCAGACCTTGCTACACCTGGGGCTGGCCTGGTCTGGAGAGGGCCCCCAACTCATGGCACACAGCTACTGCTCAGTAATGAACGAATGACTGCCTGAGACTATCTCTAGAAGGCTGTTTTTCTGTTCCTGAAACTACATTCCTTTGGCGGTGGCAATTGCCTGCTGACTAGCTTCCGGGCCCCAAAGACACCAGAAACCCGGGGAAGGAACTTTAAAATCAGCAGCGCTTGTGGTATGCAAACACCGTGCTCAGTTTCAAAGAGGGCCAGCCACCTGCAGTCGCCAGGGGTTCACGTGGGCCTCGGGGTCCTTGGGCCCCTTCCAGGAAACAAACCCGTACTGCTCGTCCCCTCCTTCCTGTTGTGCCCCATGACTCACAGTCGGGCCAGGCTGGCGGGAGAGCGCCGTCTCCAACCACCGTGGTTCAGAAAGGTCTTCACCGTGACTAGGCAGAAAAGCAGCGGCCAACTGCGCGCGTGAAGCCACTACCCGGAGGATGCACACGGGGGTGTGGCCGGGGCGGGGCCAGGGCAGAGCCCCCGCGCCCGAGACGTCCAAATACTACACACCCGCCCGCCCCACGATTGGCCGCTCCGGACACGGGGGCCCATGGGGTGGTCCTCTCCTAGCCAATCAGGGGCCCCGGGGAGCCTATTCATTCACAAAACCGAGCCAAAAAGGGAGGGCAGTGCGGCCCAGGAGCTGTGTGTAACTTTGAAACGCGCGCGCGTCCCGCGGGGCCGAGCTGCAGTCGGAGAGGGCCGTATCACGGACGCTAGGGACTGCCTTGTCCGTGCACAGTTCCGGCCCGGCAGCCCCAGCGTGGCACGCCCACCTCCCCCAGCACACCGACCTGGGCTCCGCCCCCTCTCCTTGCGGACACGCCCCTGCCCCGCTCCCCCCGGGTGGGTAGGAGCTACCTGCCCCGAGGGAAGTGTCTCGGTTTTCCTGCTGCCGGCTCCAGCGGCGTGGCTCTTGCAAGCGGCCGCGCCGCGGCTGCAGCCACGTGCTCGCAGGGCATGGCGCCCCGACTCTGCCCTCCCTCCCCGAGTCTGAGCGCTCTGGCCCGCCACTCACGGCAATCGTCCTCGTCGCTGTTGTCCGAGCAGTCGTCGTCCTCGTCGCATCTCCACACCGAGGGGATGCAGCGCTCGTTCCGGCACCGGAACTGCTCCTCTTCGCACTCCTTGACGGGCCCTGCGGGGTGAGGGGAGCGTGAGCTACATCAGCAGACTCGAGCCCCACTCCCCACCCTGCAGTCCTGGCCACACGGGTCTGCCGGGGTGAGGGAAAGGGGGCATGCTGAAGACCCCGGGGGCAGCGGGCGCACTCGATGGTAAGGGTTCCTCACTCGGCGGGCCGCTTCGTGGCAGGCAGAGACCAGGCGCATACTTAACAGTGGGTGTCACAGGACTTGGGAATACCCACCATTAAGACACCCACCCGCACACGAGACCCACAGTCAGAGATCCAAGCCGACGCAGCCTACGGGGAGCCCCAGCACACGCGCGCCGCGAGCACATCCGCCCCGGGGGCAGCGCGCAAGGGTCTCCAAATCGCATTGTCAGGCAGAGAAGCCGCCCGGCCCGTCGCAGCGGCGGAGCGCGCGTGTCAAATAAACCCCAACCGCGAGGATCACACAGCTCATCCGAAACCATCAACCGCCCCTGCCCCCCGCGAAGTTCCCGGCCGACCAGGCCCCGCTTTCATCCATCCTCCAAAGGCGAGAACCCAGGAGGCAAAGCCCTCAATTCTGGGAGCCGCAGGGGCGGGGGTGCCAAGGGCCAATTTGGGGACAACTGAGTCCCTAAGAGCCTGTTCGCCCGGGCGCCCCTGTCAGCCCCGGACTCGAGTGCCCCGCCGCAACCTGCTACCGACTCCCCCCGCCGCCGGGCCGCGCTTTGTTAGCGGCTAGGGCGGCGCGGAGCCGGGCCAGGGACCAGCAACACGCACCTTGGCCGCCGGGCAGCGGCTCTGCCGCCGCCGCGAGATGCTGGAGCCGCAGCAGCAGCAGCAGCAGCGCCAGCGGCCGGAGCTTGCCCCGCTCGGGGCGGCCCATGGCGGGCCTGGGGCTCCGGCCGCCGCACCGCGTGCACCCCGCGCCGCTGCTGCCGCCGCCGCGCCTCAGCCCTCTGAGTCCTTGCCGTGGTACCGGGGATGCCACTGCCCCCGCCGCCGCCGCCGCTGCCGCCCGCCCGGGCTCCTCGGCTGCATTTCAAGCAGGTTCGGTGACGCTCGGCGGCGGGGCGGGCTTAGGCAGGGCGCGCGGCCCGGGCCCTGCGCGGCAGCCGCCAGCGCGCGCGCTCCCTCCCGCTGCCGCCTCCGCCCCACGCTACTCCTGCAGCCGCCTCCTCTCCCTCCTCCCTCCTGTCCTTGGTCGGCTCCTCCCCCAGCCTGAGCTCCACAACCCTGCTGTGGGCGCGCCTGAGTGCTAGGCTTTGCAGATGCAGAGATGAGCCAGGCCAGCCCCTGCCCTGAGAGGTAGCAGGTCCAAGGGAGGCAACGGAGACTTCCTTCCTGGAGGAGGTGACAGGAAGATCGGCTGAGGGATGATTAGGACTGAACTTGGGCCTGAGGAAAAATGATGTTCCAGGGTGCACAGGCCTGTGCAGTGTGTGTGCAAGGGGTGGGGAGGCGGGGATAGGGGCTGGGGCACCATGATGTGGATAATCAGCGAGAAGCTGTGGGCACCAGGCAGGACCTCTCCACCTGTCCTCGACTGTGGCCGGGATATTACAAGTCTGTGGCTGTGGCTGTTCCCATTTCTGCACCATGTGCATGTCACATGCTCGTGCGATCACGGGCAGGGATATGAGGCCTGTGGCTTGGGCCTAGTGCACAGACTATTTCATTCATCCTCATTCAGTATCCCCACAGCCCTACGCAGAGCAGCAATCGGGGGGACCCCGGGGAAGACAAGGTAATTCTTGCCATGATGGAGAAAGATCAGGTCTTGGGAGAAAGATCACAGATGGGATGCCTCATCCCTGCCTGTGGCTGCTGGCAGATCCCCCTCTGCGAAGGAGAAGCTCCTTCTGGAGGGTTGCTGCCCCACTTCACCCACGAGGGGGAGAAGGGGTGCAGAGAGCAGAGTTGGGGTTAGACTCACACAATCTTCTTTGGAAAATGAGATTTCAGGGCATTGGCCAGTGGGAGGCAAGAGCCAGTGTCTGCCCTCCCCTCTTGCTCTTTCATTTCCCCAGCAGATGGGTGGGAGCTGTTAGCCCTAGGCTGAAAACCATCCTATCTCATCAGCAGCTTCCTGGGCAGTGGCAATGTTTGGGACCACCTTACCAAAAAGGTTTAGACCCCTGGGAGCCCAGCAGGGTACACTTGCCATTACTATTTCTCGTTTATTCAGTCATTCAACAAACACATTGGGCGGTGTTCTGTGCCAACCATGTTCTGGGCCTGGGAGTATCAAGATACATCAGACTTGATGTCATTCCCAGAGGGGCCAGTCCCTGATCATCAACACATAGATGATGACGTGTAGGCTTACTCTCAACAAAACTCCCAGCACTGTTCAAGGCTCAAGGATACCATGTAGAGATAGATACAGACCCTGCTTGCTCTCCTGCAATGTATGTCTTAGTTGGGAGAGAGAAACATGAAAGCAAGAAAACAAAAAAAGATTATTTCAGATCGTCATAACTGCTATGGAAAAAATATGATAGGCGATATGAGAGTGATGGGAGTGACTTTACAGAAGGTGATCAGGAAAGGCCTTGCCGAGGAGGTGACATTTTGCTGAATGTCAAGAAGGTGCCTGACCACATGAAGATCGGGTAAAGGGCATTCCTGGTGCAGACCTCAAGGTGGGCTACAGCCTGATGGTGGAAGAGGTACCACCTTACGAGGTGAGGCTGGAGATAGTCAATGAGTCCCAAATTACACGCGGGCTTTGCAGACCCCAGCAAGGAGTTTGGCTTTTGCATTAAGCACAGTGATGCCCACTGTGGGAGCAACATGCCAGGATGGTGGGACCCAGGATGTAAGCCCCTCCTGCACCCAGACTGACCTGTCCAGCTCAGTCCCTCCTCCATTCTGTGGTCGTGGGAAAGTCAGTGGCATCTCTGAGTCTCACTTTCTCATCCATGAGATTCATCCAACTTTGGGTGTGAGTTGAAGTTCAGAGGCAGCAGGAAGATTAAGAGCATGGGCTTTGGGGTCAGACATCTGGATTTGCATCTGTTCCTTCCCTCTCTAGTTAGGTGAACTTGGACAACTCAGCCTCTATGGCTCAGTTTCTATAACTGAGAAATGGGACTGGTGATGGTGTTCATTGGGTTGATGAAATTGGGTACACACAGCATGCAGTACTATATACTCTAATGCTGTATAGGTGCATAAAAACATTATTGTTGTAATTATCCAAATGTAATTCCCTATCCACAAAGCCCTGGTGGCTTTCCAACACCCAGAGAATCATGAGTGAGCCCAGACACTCCCTGACCTCCTCCAGGGAAGTTTTTGCTCATACTGTCTACACACACACACAAGTCTTGTCCCTCAACAGCCCCCACAGCAGAGATTCTCCTCCTTCTCAGCCCCATGCACTTTGGGGCCACTTCCCTGGGTCCCTGCAGTCTCCAGGCATCCTTTGTCACAGCTCTGGCCACCCTGTGTTGCCATTATCTATGCACCTGTCCCCCTAGTCAGCCTGTGAGTTCCCAGAGGATGGAACCAGCTCTCCTGCATCCCTAGGCCCCTGGCACAGGGGATATTTGACCAATGGTTGTTTCTGCCTTCAGTGAAGGTTTCTGTACCCCTAGGAAGACTACGTCATACTCATCTTTGTCGTCAAATGATAAATACAAGGCCTTGCGCATGAAAAGCCTTAGATAAACTATGTTGAAATACAAGAAAGAGTTGAAAGAAATCACATGAAATAATAATAGCTAATACTTATTGTCCATTTGCTAAGGTTTAGGCACCATTCTAAGTATTTTACATTCTTTCATTCATTTAATCCCTACCACGCCTCCATGAGGTGAGTTTTATGTTTGTCCCATTGTACAAACTAAGCATTGGCAAGGTCATACAGCTAGTAAGTGACATCCAGCATATGAACCGAGATGATAGAACTAGGAGTTTTTTAGGGCATATAAATTGGTTAACTCCTATGAGAAGCAAAGAGAGAAAACAGAGCCCTTGGAACACACAAAACACCCAGGTGACTTCTTGTCCTCATCTGTCCACTTTTCCATTTGCATACCAGCCCAGCCTACCTTTGGGTTTACAAAGAAAACCCCTAAACCTTACCCCAACTGCAGTGAGTCCCCCATGAGACAGAAATAGGTGACTTTCCATCAGCTGTCAGCATAGCACCTTGCCCCTCCCAAGTCTGCATCTGGCCTCTAGAGCTACTGGGGGCTGCCCCCTGCACACTGCCCCCCCAAAAAGCTGGAGCTTTAGACCTTTGTCAGGTTGTCCCCTCTGCCCAGAGTAGTCTTGCATGGGCTGACTTCATTTTAGTTTTTTTAGAAATGGGGTCTTGCTTGGTCACCCAGGCTGAAGTGCAGTGGCTCCAATTCCTGTTGTAGCAAATTTGGGGTAGCCTCCAACTCCTGGGCTTAAGCAATCCTTCTGCTCCAGCCTCCCTGGGAGCTGAGACTAGGATGCAGCACCACACTTGGCTATTTTTTTTTTATTTTTTGTACAGATGGGCTCTTGCTTTGGTGCTCAGGCTAGTCTCAAACACTTGGCCTCAGCTATCTTCCCACCTTGGACTCCCAAAGTGTTGGGATTACATGTGAGCCACCATGCCTGGTCCAACTTCTGTTCATCCTTTGGGCCTCAGCCCAAATGCCTCCTCTTCTGGAGCTTTCTAGCCTTCTCTACAGAGTTCCTCCCCACTCCTCTCGGCTCCCCCAGCACTGTGTGTCCTGATTTCCCTGATCACACTGGGCTGTGGTTGTATCCTCCATCCAATGGGGAACTCCTCAAGTCAGAAACTAGGTCATTCTGGACCTTGCTGTGTCACCAGTGATGTCTTCTTAAAGGAAGGGGTGGCCAAACGATTCTCTCCAGGGCCGGGGCCACAGGGCCTTCTGCACAAAGCTCACCCCCCAGGTCCTGGCTGTTCCCTGCTAAGCAAGGGACACAGACAAACACCACTCCAACCCTCACCTTGAGGATCTCTCGTCTGGAGGCGAGGATAGCCTGGGACAGACAACGTCAGCACAGGGTGGGGGGGGAAGAGCCCCAGGGAGGGGGCTGCTCAGGGGCACCCAAGGCTGGTCACCAGCCCAGGGAGAGTCAGAGACCTGCGGCCCTGAGCCAATCAGAGCTGAACTGCCCGGGCAAGGGAGCGCTCCCCAGCCTGCTCCTTTCACCCCACAGAAGTGTAGCCCTGTCCTTCATGTGAGTCCACTGCCCATTTCTTCTTGGCACTGTCACTCTATATTTGTCTCTCTCTCTCTGTCTTAGCAGGCAGAGTGTTGTGCTCAGAGAAAGAGACATTCCTGTAAAACAGAGATTCTAATTCATTACATGAACTTCATATAGATCCAAATTACTATAGTTTCAATCACTTACTGCCTGTGTCATCCAGGGCAAGTTACTCGAAATTTTTGGCCTTCATTTTCTCTATCTATAAAATGAGGGAGATAATGTTACCTAATAGTATCAATTATCTATTGCTGCATATCAAATGACCCCCAAATTTAGCCGCTTAAAGCAACAATAAACATTTATTATCTTTCACAGTGTCTGTGGGGCAGGAATTTGGGAGCCGCTGAGCTGGGTGTTTCTAGCTCTGGCTCTGTCAGGAGGTTGTAGTCGTGATGTCAGTGGGCTGCAGTTCCCTGAAGATGTAATTGGGGCTGGAGGGTCTGGGTCGGTTCACCCAAATGGCTGGCAAGTTCTTATCAGCTGTGGCAGGAGGAATCGGGTTTTCTCCTCATGGAACTTACCATGGGACTGCTAGAGCGTCCACACGACATAGCAGCTGGGTTTCCCTAGAGTGATTGATCCAAGAGAGAGAAAACAAGGAAGAAGTCCCCATGTCTTTTATGACTTAACAGTGGAAGTCACACTCCCTGATTTTTGCAATATTCTATTGGTTATAGAGGTCAGCAGCATTCTATACTGGAAGGGACTACACAGGAGTGTGACCCTAGGAGGTGGCAGTCACTGAGGCCGTCTCATAAGATTCATAAGAATGAAATAAATTAATAGAATCTACCCTCGAGATCCATGGGGGACTGGTGCCAGGATGCCCTCAGATAGTCAAGCCCCCGATGTCAAGTGGCCCACTTAGCATTTGCACGTAACCCGCACACATCCTCCTCTGGTGTCATTTCTGGATTACTCATAATATGGATATGCTATGTAAATAGTTGTTACACTGTATTGAGTAGGAAATAATGGCAAGGGGGGGAAAGGGTGTGCATGTTCAGCACAGATGCACTTTAAAATGTTTTAAATTTTTTTTCAGATGCATTATTTTTTCCTGAATAATTTTGATCTGCAGTTGGTTGAATCCACTGATGTGGAACCCACAGATACGGAGGGCCAACCATGTATATAAAGCTCTTAGCAGGAGGCCAGACGCCTTTGCTCACACCCATAATCCTAGCACTCTGGGAGGCTGAGGTGGGTGGATTGCCTGAGCTTGTGAGTTCAAGACCAGCCTGACCCTGAGCCAGAGCAAGATCCCGTTTCTAAAAATAGCTGGGCATTGTGGTGGGCGCTTGTCGCACCAGCTACTTAGGAGGCTGAGGCAAGAGGATTGCTTGAGCCCAAGAGTTTGAGGTTGCTGTGAGCTGACTCCATAGCATTCTACCAAGAGCGACAAAATGAGGCTCTGTCTCAAAAATAAAATAAAATACATCTCTTAGCAGGGTTTTCAGCACATAGTAAATTAGTCTTTGCTATTATAATTGTTGTTGTTGTTTCTGGTACATAGTAAGTAAGAGCTCTGTAAGGATTATGTACAGTTATCATTAGCATGATTGCTCTTAGCTGCAGAACCCCTTCACCTTACAGAGGAAGACACAGAGTTGAGAGTTGCAAGGTGCTTCAGGGGTTCATAGAAAAGCTGAACAAACCCAGCCTTGGTTTCTTGTCTCTCCGCCATGCGCTCTCAGAGAGCAGGGGCCACGACTGCTTCCCCCATTGCCTCACTTTGAGAGTAAGCCAGTCCCTCTCCCTCTCTGGGCTTGGTGTTGAACTTGGTCAGTATTTCCCCTTGACACAGGAAAGTAATTCCTAGTATTGGAACAGTGCGAGCAGTGTAAGCAGGGGTGTCCAACCTGCAGATGTGGGCTGAATGTTGCCTTTTAGAGGACTTTGGCCCCTTCTCCGTGGTGTCGGCTATCACAGTATGCACAAACATTTTTTGCTAATCAGTTTTCCTTAGTGTTTGTGTATTTACTATGTGGCCTCAAGACAACTCTGATTCTTTCCACGAGCAGCAGAAAAGAAAAAAGGTTGGACATCCCTGGTGTAAAGTGAAAGTGAGTTTTATTCAGAAGATCAGGTCCACAGAATAGAAAAGCTAGCTCTCCCTGCTGAGAACAGAACTTGTGCTTTTTTGATTTCTTTCCTTCTTTCTTTTTTTTTTTTTTTTGAGACAGAGCCTCAAGCTGTCACCCTGGATAGAGTGCTGTGGCATCACAGCTCACAGCAACCTCCAATTCCTGGGCTCAAGTGAGTCTCCTGTCTCCGCCTCCCAAGTAGCTGGGACTACAGGCGCCCGCCACAACGTCTGGCCATTTTTTGGTTGTAGCCATCATTGTTGTTTGGTGGGCCCGGGCTGGATTCGAACCCGCCAGCTCAGGTGTATGTGGCTGGCGCCTTAGCCCATTGAGCCGCAGGTGCTGAGCCTGTTTTTTTTTTTTTTTTTTTGAGACAGAGCCTCAAGCTGTCATCCTGGATAGAGTGCTGTGGCGTCACAGCTCACAGCAACCTCAAACTCTCGGGCTCAAGCTATTCGCTTGCCTCAGCCTCCCAAGTAGCTGGGACTACAGGCACCGCCACAATGCCTGGCTATTTTTTGTTGCACTTGTCTTTGTTGGTTAGCTGGCGGGTTCGAACCTGCCAGCTTCGGTGTATGTGGCGGGCGTGGTAACCACTGTGCCATGGGCGCCAAGCCTGATTTATTTGTGCAATGGCTTAATCATAAGCTAAGAAGGGGAGGGACAATTATATTCATTTTTAGAAAGGGGGCACTGCTTTCTTAGAACTGGGACCCTCTCCTTTCTTTACTTTATGAGGTTTCCTCCTAAAACTGTCCTGGTGTCCGATGGAAGTTTCTTTTAGAATGCTGATGTGTTATAATTAAAACATAATGAGCTCAAGGTCAAGAAATGAAATATTTCTTTGCCATCCTGGTTCTAACCAATTTTAACTTGTTCTATTGCCACATCCTGTTTTTGATCAGAATGGTTAGGGGCTTTTTGACTCTGTGTTAAGCAGTGTCTGCCAGTTCCCTCTCTCCCCCTGACTTCAGCCATTCCCTTAAATCCTGTCACTTAATAAATTCAGCTTCATCCCGAGCAACAATCTCCATGAAATCACAGGCTCGATATGCTAATTACATTTTTCCAATACACATTAAAATAAATGTGCAGCTATTCAAGCGAACAATGGGTGTGTGTCCTTGCTGGTGTCCTCTGAGGGCCCTCCCACAATGTCACCCCAACCTCATTTATTCCAGGAAGCATAATGACGGATGCTTCTCAAGGTGACTTGGAGAGGGCCCAGGCCCTGGGTGCCATTGCCTGAGTCACAGGGTCTTTGAGGACAGGCTCAGCAATTTTCTATTTGCTTTTATTTGGGGTTAGTTCTCTCTCTCTTTTTTTTTGCATTTTTTTTTTTTTTTGGCCGCAATCGGGTTTGAACCCACCACCTCCCACGTATGGGGCTGGCACCCTACTCCTTTGAGCCACAGGCTCTGCCCTCTCTCTTTTTTTAAATTAAAGTTTTACTTTCCTATAGTTATTCTTTCCTAAAGAATCAAATTGTTCTGTAGGGCTTGTTATGAAAAACTCACGTGGTTCACTCCCCACCTCCATTTCCCTCTCCGCAGAGGACCACACAGCTCTCCTAGCTGATTCTTTTGGTATTTACCTCCACGTCGTTAAATAACACTTCTTCCTATTTCTTGATCTTTCCATTTTAGGCACCATCTTTTGATTTCCTGCCATGAAGACGAAGATTTAGCTCCCTCGTACCTCCAACACCCCCCAAAACACTCACAGGCAGACACTAACTCTGAGTTAATGCCCATCCATTCTTCCAAGATAATTGGGATTTAGTGATTTGAATCATTTTTCTAAATTGTGATAAAATACATATAACATAAAATTTACCATGTTAACCACTTTTAAGCATAGTTTAGTGGCATTACATGGATTCACCTTGTCGTGCCACCGTCGCCAACATCCATCTCCAGAACCTTTTATCTCGCGGAACTATAATTCTATATCCATTGAATAACAACTCCTCTTTCCTTTTTCTTTCCAACCCCTGACAACTAGCATCCTACTTTCTGTCTCTATAAATCTGACTATTCTAGGTACCTCATGGAAGTGGAATTGTACAGTATTTTTCTTTTTGTGACTTAGTTGACTTAGCACAATATCTTCAAAGTTCATCCACGTTATAACACGTGTCAGAATTTCCTTCCTTTTTCTTTTTTTTTTTTTTTGAGACAGAGCCTCAAGCTGTCACCCTGGGTAGAGTGCCATGGCATCACAGCTCACAGCAACCTCCAATTCCTGGGCTCAAGCGAGTCTCTTGCCTCCACCTCCCAAGTAGCTGGGACTATAGACGCCCGCCACAACACCTGGCCATTTTTTGGTTGCAGCCATCATTGTTGTTTGGCAGGCCCAGGCTGGATTCGAACCTGCCAGCTCAGGTGTACGTGGCTGGTGCCTTAGCCCGTTGAGCCACAGGCACTGAGCCAGAATTTCCTTCCTTTTTAAGGGTGAATAATATTTCCCTGTACGGATAGTCCGTATTTTATTTCTTCGTCTATTAATGGATACCGTGGTTGGCTCCATGTTTTAGCCATCATGAATAATGCTGCTATAAACATGAGTATACAAGATACCTTTCAAAGTCTCTGCTTTCATTTCTTTTGAATAGACTCAGAAATGGAATTGCTGGACCATGTTGTATTTAATTCTAGTACCATTTTACATTCCCACCACTAGTGCATGAAAGAGCCAATGTCGCCACATCCTAGCCAACACTTGCTGTCTTTGGGAGCGGGGGAGAGTTTTATCCTGGGGCCAGGGCTGAGTTTGTGGTTGTTTCTTTGTTTTTAGTGATTTTAGCAGTTGTTATCCTAATGGGTGTGACGTTTCTATTTTCGTTATGGTTTTAATTTTCTTGATTAGTGATGTTGATATCTTTTCATGTACTTATTGGTCATTTGTTTATTTTCTTTGAAGAAATGTCTATTAAAGATCTTTTTACTTTTTTTTTTTTTTTGAGACAGAGCCTCAAGCTGTCACCCTGGATAGAGTGCTGTGGCATCACAGCTCACAGCAACCTCCAATTCCTGGGCTCAAGTGAGTCTCCTGCCTCTGCCTCCCAAGTAGCTGGGACTACAGGT